>JAPMNZ010873229.1:0-10031 GCA_029875035.1 Pomatoschistus microps
TGGCCTTCTGCTGGGACTCTGGGGAGCACAGGGACTGGCCTTCTTCTGGGACTCTGGGGAGCACAGGGACAGGCCTTCTGCTGGGACTCTGATGAGCACAGGCACAAGAGGACTAAACTATGGGAGGCAGGGTTTCAGATTTGAAAATCTGGGCCAGTCTTCCTGAAACTGTAAGACAGGTTTCTACTCTGATAAAGCTCAAATCCAGGTTAGTTTTGCTGCATCCACTGAAGGATTGTTTATTTTCTCTTTTTAATGTGCTGTGGTTGCTTATTTTTTTGATGCCTTGTGTGATTGTTTCTGTCTTGTTTTGTTACTTTCAGTTGCCTTGTGGATGAACTGTGAGCTGGTACTAAAGTGTTCTAACAAACAGTAATTAGCCATGGAAATTCCCTGGTAACCATGGGAATTTCCATGGATACAGGCTGGTTATGGGTAGGTTTCTAGGGTGGTTGGAAACAAGGCTATTGAGTTCAAATGCCCCCCCACGCTAACATTTGTAAATGATGCTAGTTCATGGCTACAAAGTATAGCTTTACGAACGGGCTTAAGGGCTGCAGTGGCCTTTGTCCATGTTTTGTTTCAGGGTGAAACAAATAATGTTTTTTATATTGAAATCAGGTCAATGAGTTAATGAGAAATGTTACAATAAACACATACTTTTGTAAAGAACGGATGAGGTGTTTTCTAGTGAGATGAAGACAGCATACATACAGCATGTTGTGGTCAGATTAGTTCACAACATTTTACAAAACTCTTTCTGTTAGACAAACTTTATTAACTATAAGAAGTTAGATATCCCAGTATTTTCGGATCCATCTTTTACAGTGCGTTTTCCTGCTCCTTGTCACCGCTCCTCTGCTGGCGGCTAATGTGTCTCCAGCCTCTCGTTTGTGTCGTGTTTACAGTGCACACTGACGAATGGAGCTGATCCGTCATGAGGACGTGGTGTCAGAGCTCCGGGACGGGACAGGTGCAGAACCAGGTCATGGGCCCCGCAGAGGAACCACACAATTTACTCATCTTATTATTAGTGTTGTTGCCAAAAATACTATACATGCGTGTGGAATCTAGCGTTGGAACCAAACTGTTTTAGAGTAGGAAGGAAAGCTTAATGTGCATTATTATGTGGGGGGTATTGCTGCTTAAACCCGGCTCCACATGGTCTAGAGGCCACCCACAGTATTACAGCCTAACATTTGACAGAGGGATCCGCTCCCACAGACGGCTGTAATCCAGGACGGAGGTGGCCTCCAGGCAGGGAGGACGGTGTCTCTCCAAGATTCTGGGGCATAATCCTGAAACGATGCCTCTGCATGTTTAGTTTTGACAAAGGGCATCAGCAGGAGACCAGTCTGATCTTGAATGTAGAGACTGTGTCTGCTTCATTGACGTGGATGGGAAGCTGATTCCACGGAATCGGAGCTTGGTAGCTAAACATTTGATTCCTTTGACACCCAAAAAGCACAGTTGTAGTTGTAGAGACCCCCAGTGGCATCACCTTAAACAGGCCTCACCTAAGACAGACCTCAGCTCAGGTCTCAGCTCCCTGAGGCTGTCAAACCAGCCAACGGCATGTCACACAGCAATGTTGTTCATCACTACAAACAGATGGTGCAAAAAAGAGTATTTTCAGGAGACACAGATGTGAAATGTGTGTATGATTTTATAAATGTGACTGACACCTTTTTAATATACAACTGTTTTATGATAATCACGCAGCATCTTGTGAAGAGAAATATGATACTAGATTTACAAAAATACAAGAACAGTGAATTAATAACATCACACTGCAAGGAAATCACACAAGCATCCTAGTTTACTCAGTGGTTGCAACAGTCAGGTCTATGAATAACTATAACGCCCAAACTCCAAGATGGAAGTCTATTCTAGTCAATGTACAAGTACTCCATGTTGGCCACGTATAGACTGCTTCAAAAATAGAATTTCAATTGAATTCAATGTGTTTGTGTATTGCCCTAAAGACAACTGCAGTCGTCTTGGAGCACCTTACAAAGATGAATCTTTGTCAACAACGGATCAACGAGTTAAACAGTTAAAACACAAGAAATGCAATAATAACAAACACATAGAAACCATTGGTCCATAGGGAGCGGGATAACCGCTGTCCATTAATTTTTATAAATGTACAGAATTGTCCCGGATCATCACTATCTTTACAGTCTGCAAGGACCCACTCACAAAGCTCAAGGGAAAAACTTTAGAAATATTCGGGAGGCCAATATTGAGAGAAGCATCCACTCCCACAGACGGACAGACCCGGGCCTATCTGTACATGTATCGTCAACCAAAAGGACTGGAACTATCCCCCATGATGCATTGCTGGTCTCTCTCTGAACTCTTTCTTTAGTCTCCCTCTGGTCTCTCTCTCTGGTCTCTCTCTCAGGTCTTTCTCCCTGGCCTCTCTCAGGTCACTCTGGTCTCTCTTTCTGGTCTTACTGTGTGGGGAACATAAACTTTCAAACCCAACCGTATTTTAAGTAGCCCACACACTACTCTTTGGCTTTAGATCTGTAAACAGCATTACGACACACACACACACACACACACAGAATGCTCAATGCTCTTTGCGCCACAGCCGTCCATTCAAAGTTCTGTCAATGCAAACGTGACATATGCTAAAAATGGCTGTTTCCTTGTGTTGTATCGACAAACTTTTGCGCACCGCTCGTTGCCGTGGCGTTGATGTCCGCCTTAAATCAGGCCGCATGACGTTATGTGCTCCTACAGATGGAGACGGATGCTGAAGGAGCGCCGCAGATTTATGAGACGGTATGGATCCAGGGGGAGGGCAGCCGCGGCGCCGCCATCTCCCGCGGTTATGGAGCGCGCGATGGCAAAAAGCATCTGCTGCTCCGTCCATAAACCTGAGCACGGGCCATAAGTGTTCGGAGCCGCGCACTCTGGCCCGGCCCTCCCCAGGCTGAGGGGAGAGGGTGAGGGCTGAGGGGAGAGGGTGAGGGCTTAGGGTGAGGGAGTGAGAGCAAGGCAAGTTTATTTATATAGCATAGTTCATAGGATTAAGAGATCCTTCATTCGTCCCACGGCGGGGAAATTTCAGTGTTGCCTCACCAGTTACAGAACAGTAGAAATGAGGAGCACACAACACAATATAAATGAACAATAACTCTGTACTAAAGAGAAAAAACATCCTGATTCAGATTCATTTATTTGCCTGGAAAGGTAAAGGTGCACTTTATTGATTCCCGTAGGGCAATTCAATCCTCTGCATTGACCTGCAGACCCATCCTGATGGAGCTAAGGCTTACGGCAGGAGCAGGGGTCACCGTAGTAACAGCGCCCGGGAACCCATCTCCAGATGTTGATGCTCGGCTTGGTCAGAACCACCGGAGCTGGAGGATTTAACCTAGTGTGCATGTTTTTAGTGGTAGGTCAAACCGGAGTACCCGGAGGAAACCTACGCAAGCACAGAGAGAACATGCAAACTCCTCTCAGAGAGACCCCGTTTCGACCGGGATTTGAACTTAGGACCTTTTAGCTGAGAGGCGAGAGTGCTATCCACTCAGCCACCGTGCCGTAAAACCACATTGGAATACGTTTGCATAAGTCCCCAGTGTGCCCAAGACAAGTACATAGATAAAACAAGGTTAAAACTACAGAAATAAAACAAACAAAGCTGTAAAAAATGGACACTGTGAAATCGATCGACTAAAACAGTTTCAATACGATGGCAAGATCGTTTAAAGAGCTCTGTTCAAACTGTTAACAGCTTGTGGAAAGAAGCTTTTAGCATTACAAGATGTCCTGCATCTCAGTGAATGATATCTTCTGCTAGAAGGAAGAAGCTGGAACCTGGCTTTTCCAGGGGCCAGAAGAGTCATTGATCAATCTAAGTCTGGATTTATAAAGAACCTCCAGAACAGGAAGCTCACAGCTCCTGTCATCTTTAACTTTTGCATAATACTTAACTTTATCACAACAAAGAAGCTAGTCAGCTGCCCCACTGTGGCACCTGGTGTTCCCAGAGGTCTCCCATCACAGTGGTAGTAGATTATCGTGGAGTAGGGTAGAGCAAATCAGAGATGAGTAGAGTAGAATAGAGAAGGACACAGATATTTTGTGGATAGTTCATATTACTGCATAACATATGAGAATCTAAATACTAGATAAGATAAATAAGATGTCTGCAGTAGTGGTTCCTCCCTCTCGCGGCTCCTCTGCTCCTCCGCCGCTGGAGGTGAGCTCAGGGTGGATCCTCAGATTAGTTTGTGTTCCACTTAATGAGGCAGCGGAGCATGAAGGTCCGCGCTCGGCTAAACGCTGCTTCATTATCAGCATCGTGTTAAAGACCAGCACCACCCACCAGCCCCCAGCGCAGCGGCGGTGGCGGCACCGGAGCGCGCCGGGACGGGGCCATTAGCAAGAGTCAACAAGGACGGCCATCAGAGTGACAGGGACAAACATCACGGCTGGTCCCTGAGGGATTGACTTTAACTCAGGATTTTTCTCTTAATGTCTGTGGTTGAGTTTAGCTCTTATTACACATTGATAAATAGATGGATAGAGAGAGTGACAAAACAGATAGTCGGACAGACAGATACATAAATATATTGACTTTATTGATCCCTGTAAGAGAAAATCAGGTGTCCAGCCGCGGAAACACATCTATCCATACAAACAAATACTTCTAAAGGTTACTAACAATAGAAATAAAGTGCAACATCACTTAAGGTTACAGCAGCGGAGGTGGAACAGCCGCTGGTGATTTGCTGCTTCCCCTTCTCTGGTTGATGTTTGCAGAGTCAGCTCGGTCCGGTTCAGAGTAAAATTCTGAATGCTTTATTAGCATTTTTCACAATAAAATAATCATTCCTCCAGTGAATTTATGCTTGATTTTCTTGTACAGACCGTGAATCCTCTCTGCTGTAAAACCATGAACACTTTACTGCAGTAACATTTACAGCTTAAAAAAAAGCGAGAAAGATAATGATTGTAAAACTTCTTTAGAGCAACTTAGAATTTGATGCTATTTCCAGCCCATTCAAAAGGTTTGCCCCGTTTCCACCAACCCCACTCGGACCGACTCCACTCTAGTCTACTACTTTGTTGCCATCGTTGGGAGAAGTCATAACTAAAAACAGGTAACAGTGACCACGACTTCTGGCAAAGGCTTTAGAATTGAGAACAAATTAAGGATGGATCAAATCAGACTGTATACAATGAAGCCCAATAGGGAAGTTTGGCCCCAACTTTCTCTAGCTTCTATTTGTGTTTCTATTGTGATATTGTCTTTGTAAATCTAGATCTGAGCCAGCAGCTGTATGTTTAAAGGCTCTAAAACCACTCAACCACACTATATACATGTTTCTAACCACCTGAACTCACGACTGCTGGGAGCCATCGTGGAGCTATGGAGATACCTGTTGGTTGTAGGTCTGAGCGCTGCTGCAGCTGTCAAAAGCTGCGCACGCATTGTAAAATACAGATTCAGAGGACACTAAGCTGAGAGGCAGGTGCAGGACTGAGGCTACGGGAAGACCAAAGAGAGAGACCAAAGAGAGACCAGAAAGAGAGACCAGAGAGAGACCAGAGAGACCAGAAAGAGACCAGAGAGAGACAATTGGGACAGAGAAGAGACAGAACAGAGAGACCAGAGAGAGACCATTGGGACAGAGAAGAGACAGATCAGAGAGAGACCTGAGAGAGACCATTGGGAGAGAGTAGAGACAGACCAGAGAGAGACCATTGGGAGAGAGAAGAGACAGACCAGAGAGAGACCTGAGAGAGACCATTGGGAGAGAGAAGAGACGGACCAGAGAGAGACCAGGGAGAGAGACCAGAAAGAGACCAGAGAGAGACCAGAGAGAGAATCCAGAAAGAGACCAGAGAGAGAGAACAGAAAGAGACCAGAGAGAGAGACCAGAGAGAGAGACCAGAGAGAGACCAGAGAGAGAGAACAGAAAGAGACCAGAGAGAGACCAGAGAGAGAGACCAGAGAGAGACCAGAGAGAAACCAGAGAGAGAACATTGGGAGAGAGAAGAGACATGCTTACTGCCATGTTGTACTAGAGGTTATATGAAGTTGTAGGCGTATACACACCGTGCATTAGAAGCATGCTGTAAAAAAAACGAGGCCACGAGAGGTGAACCACGTTACAGCGAGGGACTAGTGTAATTGTCGCTAAAAATTAGACTAAAGCTTGCAGATTTCTTTGAGATCGGTCATCTGCCCGTCACAAATTACAAACCCACCAATAACTCTGTTCACTGGAGGAAGAATGTTTAAGTCACAAATTATGCCCACACCTGTGAAATCCAAACCTGGGATGACGGATACAATTACAAGACATGTTTTTGGGCTTTTTTGTAATTCAAATAGGGAGAAACCTTGTTCACTGAGCCACACACGCACACACACATGCACCCTCTCTCTCTCTTGGCAGTGATTCCACACAGCTCTCTGAGGACATACTAATGTATCCAAATATATTTACAGCAGATGTTGCATTTTATTTTTCATGATAAAAAGCCATTTCCTGAAATTTACTTCATAATGGGCCGTGCGTGCAGCTTTCTTCTGGCTCTCTTGTTTGAGCCTTCTCTGGAGGTGTGAGCGGCGGACAGTGGGAGAAGGGCGCCCCCTACTGATGCCACACAACAGCATGTCAAAAATATGAATCTCAAAATGGTCAACACGTTTTAAAGACATGTAAACATTTTCATTGTAAACTATAGACACATTAATGACAAGGTCCAGTCTGATCTTGTCACCAGGTTTTTCTTTTTATTTACCCTTTTTTTTAGGACAGTGATGATCCTGCACATTTAAGGACATTTATTAACATTTATGGACGTGGTCATCCAATTTCCAATGAACCAATGGCTCTTACATGTCCATAGGTCTCTATGGTCTCCATCTGGTCTCTCTCTGTAGTTTCTCTCTGGTCTCTCTACCTGGTCTTCCTGGTCTATGTCTGGTCCCTCTCTGGTCTGTGTCTGGCGTTTCTTTTTGTTTAAACCGTTTAATTGTCTGCTCTGTTGTGGACAAATGGACAACTTTGTAAAGTCCTCCGAGACGACGGCTGTTGAGCATTAGGGCAATACACAAAGAAAGTCAGACCAGCTTAGAACACTCAGAAAGTGCGATGATTGAGTTTGTTAAGTTAAATAGTTAAACTTCTTCCACAAAGATTGCTTGTTGGTCTTCAGTATTTGTCTTGGATCGTTTGGAAGTATATATCTTCAAACAGAAAGTATAATTAAATAGATAGATATTTAGATACTTCATTGATCATACAGGTCTGCTGTAATGGCCAAGCTCCCCAAACTTCCCAGTGTGTAGACAACTGTAGAAACTTTAAATATGTGGAATATCGAGTAGATAGGAGCATCCTTTCAAAAAGTGAATGTTTAAAAGCTGCTTCAATTGAAATACGCACATGTGGCTGTTCCACATGTGCACTGTAGCCAAAGCTGCCCAGGGGCACACTGACACAAGTGATGCAGCCATTATGTGCCATCGGCAACCTCCGACCACCATCAACCACACACACACCAGACTCAGATTAGGCAAGGGCCAAACTGCTGTTGTGTCCTTAGGCAAGACACTTCGCCTTCATTGCCTTTTCCTGGATCCACTACCTCAGACCTGAATCTGCTGCCCCGTCCGTTGGAGCAGATCCTTCTATCAATACAGAGGGATGAAGGTTTTTTACTTTTTAAGATTAAACATTAAGAGATCCTTTATTCGTCCCACAGTGGGGACATTTCAGAGATGTTTTCCCAATGGGTTTCTGAGTGGTTCCTTGCAGATGCAGGAGAGTCTAAGGACTGAAGATTCAGGACATGTATGGACCTTAATCAACAGTGGTCATCCTGCTCTCTATGGACTAATGGCTCCTGTGGGTTTCTTATTGTTGCCTTTCCTGTTTTTGAGCTGTTTGATTGTCTGATCTGCTGTTGACGAAGATCCAACTTTGTAATGTTCTCTGAGTCCTGCTGTTGTGATATAGAGTGAATGAATAGAAACCAACCACTGTGATTGAATGTGATGCCATGGATCAGAGGCAGGAGGAAGTTAACAGACTTAATTTGCCAACGTGTTCTGCTACAGTGAGTTGGAAAAGAACTTCAGCATGAGCACTTCCCTGTTGGGTTTGGTTGACCTAGCATGTTAGCACCGTCCCTCTATATGCAGTCTATAGTATTTATCCTACACAGTTACACTCTGAGCCTCTCTCCTCCCAATCAAACGTGCCATTTCCAGAGCGCCTTTCCCGTTAACCGTCGTTCATTAGGATTGATGTTCCGCCGCCGCGCTGACAACGACACCAGTGATGGATCCGACGAGTTTTCACACAACGTAATGACAAGAGGAAGAGACCTTGTCAAGAGAGCGCCACGCATCACAAACTTCAGAACACTAAAGTTTCCCCAAACATTAAAATTGACAGATTTCGGGGTTTCAGTGTCTGCGTGAGGGGAAATGGCTTCAGGCTGTGATAAAGTGCCAAAAGAAAAAATCTGATGACGAGTCTGTATTAAAGCTGCGGTATCTGAATTTGTTGAGTTTATGTCCCCAACAGTAGGACTTTAAACCTGAACATGTGAACAAAATACAAAAATTGGTCAATCCACAAACGGTTACTGGGCTATTATTTTTGATAATATGTCAATAAAAGCCAGTGCGAGTTAGAGCAAAACTTCATCATGAGCATTAGCGATAGACTAGTGAGAGAGACCAGAAAGAGACAAGAGATGGAGAGAGGTCAAGGAGAGACCATCGAGAAACCAGAGAAAGACCAGGTATAGACCATAGAGTAAGAAGCCAGAGAGAGAGACCAGAGAGAGACCAAAGAGCAGGGAGAGACTAGAGAGAGAGAGACCAACAAGGGACCAGAGAGAGAGAGAAACCAGGGAGAGACCTGGGAGAGAGAGACAGAGACCAGAGACTGACTAGAGACCAGGTATAGACAATAGACCAGAGTTAGAGGAGACCGACCAAAGAACGACCAGAAAGAGAACAGAAAGAGAGAGAGGCCAGACCAAGGGGAAAGAGAGCGAGAGACCAACGGGGAACAAGAGAGAAAAAGAGAGAGAGAGACCCAAAGACCAGAGAGAGACTCGAGAGAGGGAGACAGAGACCAGAGAGTGATTAGAGACCAGGTATAGACCATAGAGAAGAAGGCTAGAGTGACAATGCAATACAATTTATTCTTGTATAGCCCTAAATCACAACAGTAGTTTTTTCAGAGGACTTAATTGAAATCACCAACACAGATCAGAGAATCAACAGTTAAGACACAAAAAAAGAATATAGAACACATGTTGATAAATGCGCATACATGTTGTGGATCATCACCACAATCCTGAGTCTTTCTCTCTGAGTGACCAGAGAGAGACCAAAGAACGACCAGAAAGAGACCAGAGAGAGACCGATGAGGAACCAGAGACAGAGAGATCAGAGAGAGAGAGAGAGAGACCAGAGAACGGAACCAGAGAGAGTGACTTGAGAGAGGCCAGAGAGGGAGAGAGGCTTTTGAGAGAAATGGGGGAGACCAGAGGGGGCACACTGTGGTCAGATTTATTTAAAACATTTCATTTCTACGGAACCCTTCAAGAACCCTTCTAAATTCTCGTTCTCCATTACTGTTTTTTTCCAAGCGGTAATGAATTGTCTACAGTGGCTCGGTGCAGAGATGGTTAAATTCTGTCAATAAACTTTTCCAGCGGATGTAAATTGGTGGCAGTAGTTGTTCCAAAAGTGAGAGTTTGGGCGGTGCAGCAGTTTCATCTTCATTATGTTTAAATGGAGAGCTGAGGTGGAGGTCTGTCTCTGATCAGGCAGCGACATATGGCTCCTGTACGCGCCGTCATTACATCGGACACTTGTATTCCCCAGTGATCAGCACGGGACACGGCTAACACACACACAAACACACGTACACATACACACATGTACACACATACACACACACAAACATGCTTATTGTTCACTGACTGATCGCTGTCAGGACATATGAGGAAACTCTACCAAGTATATAATGAGA
>JAPMNZ010873307.1:0-11543 GCA_029875035.1 Pomatoschistus microps
TCTGACTAGGTTCTGAGGCTAGTAACTGAACAGATGGGGGCTCAGAGGTTGTGGCAGAGCAGCTCTGCACCCGGGCCTCAGTTCTGCAACTCAAATCTGCAATTCAAATTAACAGATTATCCAAACATATCTGTTTAACGCCCTTTTCAGTGGCAGCTAGAAGTTTAGGTACATTTTCACTGGCAAATAGAGGTTTTTATCAAGATTAAAATTAAGAGATCCTATATTGTTCCAATTGGGGGTTTAATTTCAGTGTGTTATGGCATCTAAAGTGGCAATAGAGAGTCTACTTCCTCCGCTTGCGCCTCCTCACAAAGGCGAACATGTGCACATGTGTATGTGCACCTTTTTCTAAATGATAAAACCACAGCTCTCATTTGGTACTTCAATGTATTATCCATATTGTTTACTCTTTTACTGTTTACAGAAATTTCACAACAGAACACTCGAGCTTAAGTTATCAAGGCTTGAGTACATGTACTCTGCGTCTTTGTGTCTTGGTTAACAATTTGTTAGCACTTAGTTAGTACTTGATGTGGCCCGGACTAACCCAGATATGCCCTCTAGTGGACCACAGGTGAATTGAGTTTGAGGCCCCTCTAGTTCAAACCAGATCATGTATTACAGAGGTTTTGCTTTTATCTAATCGTTGGACAACCTGGAAGCCTGGTGTGACTGGTCCATAATTTAGACTTGGACATAATACCGCTCCTTCCAGCTCCTTCACAGCTGGTGCTGGAACCCAATGAAAAACATACTGTATTTAAATGAAATGTACCTGCTGCTCCTTGAAGGCGTGGAGCAGAGCGTTGGTATCGCACACAGACAGGGGGAAGGAGAGCCGGGGGCCAGTGTACGAGTCCGGGACGGCCATGGAGCTGAAGCCACTCTCTCTGCCCAACCACGGGTCCAGCACCGGCTCCAGCAGCTGAGAGATCAGGTCTACACACACACAAAAGGAACCAATACAACAGCTCAACTAAACATTCACATTATTATAGCGACAGTTGTAACAAGTGACAATTTTCTCTCAAACTAGATTCATTTATTCAGTACATCTGTGACATGTTAGGGCCATTTGAACCAACTCAGACTCTGAGGAGCACAGGGACTGACCTCCTGCTGGTGCCTAGAGTCAGATTTATGCAGCTAACATCTAGAACAGTCTTTCTGAAAACGTGAGACAGGCTTCAACTCTGACAATGTGCATAAAACTGAATTCACCCTTTTTAATCCACTGTGATTATTTATGACTTGTAAGAGTGTTTCTATCTTGTTTTGTTCAGCACTTAACTGTGCTATACAAATAAACTTGCCTTTCCTTTAGTAGACAGGGACATTGCACAATAAAGGTGTCACTACTAGCTCATTGTCTTTAATCAAACTACATAAAACAAGAAAAATGCAACACCCTTAAACAATTTTTTTTTTTTAGGTCTTTCTAGTTGTATCCACCTAATATGAATATAATACATAAATAATACAATGAAATAACTTTCATAGAATAACATATTATTATTCTCTCAATGTTGTCCCATGAATCTAATGCATTTGTAAAATTCTAGCTTTTTCCAATTTGATGAAAAAAAACAAACAAACGTGAAATTACAGATCATTACAGAGACATATTCAGCCTGAGAGACCACTCCAACATGCTAAGGGCGCTCAAGAATCTGAAATGTAAAATGTAAACTATAATTGTATATTTTTTCTCATTAAAAGCATATTATTCCCTACATCGTAATCTGTGTGCGTTGGAAAGCCTTGCCGTGCTGAGCAGGAGAACTGGCCTGGGGATTAGCTCAGGGCTTGATGCTTTTTAGTTGAATGAGTGGGTTAATACACACTCTTAAACCACAGCTGTGCAATACTGTTACCAAGCAACATGGTGCACTCACAATAATGGAAGCGTGACTAACGAAGGACCACGCATACATTATCCCAGTACAACATCCAACAGCAGCAGCACATTCACACAAACCCAAACACAGGAGTTAAAAGGTAATAACATACAAAACATAAGATACTAACGTTGAAAAACATGACATTTAACTCCAGCAAGACTTTAATTTGCAGTAGAATTGTATTTCCCAAGTAGATTAAGTTAAGTTATAGGTAGGCATGTATATATCTTTATTTATACAGCACATTTAACCGACCAAGGTCACACAAAGCGCTTTACATTTTTGGTGTACCTGAAATATCCATTCTCTCCACACGGTGAGACAGAACACACTGGTGCATCTAAGCCGCCACCCATCTCGTCCCCTCACTTTCTCCCTACCAGTGACTTTGAAAATGTAAAAAGTTACAAATAACTAGTTACTAAAAGTAATTAATTCCATTGCCTATCAGGCCGGTGTCGCTGCAAAAAAAAAGTAGCTAGGTAGTCATTGTAATATATGGATTTTAGAGGTAGGGGAGACCAGAGGAACCTACGTAGACGCAGACGGTCTCCAGATATTGGCTTGGTCCGGACCAGAGCTGGAGGCTAATATTTACAGTCTATGGCAGGAGGATATTACCTGTTGTAAATGTTTTTAGTGGTAGGGAAAATAGGAGCACCCAGAGGAAACCTACACAGACACAGGGAGAACATGCAAACTCCAACCTGTTAACCCGACCAGCATTTGAACCCAAGCCCATGGTGCTGCCCAGATGTTGCTGTAAACCATGAATATCTAAACTAAGGCCTGCGGGCCACATGCTGCCCTCCGTATCAATGTATGTGGCCCACTGCCTTGCTTACCCAAATTAGTTTTATAGATCATAAGTAGAAGTTCACAGTGTCATCCAGCCAACTTCTGGAGACTCACCTGGTCCATTTCCATTGAGTTGAGTGAAGTTGTCCATCATGAAACCGAAGAAACTGGAGAGCTACAAATGAAAAGCATGTGTTGGTGAAAGAAGAGAGTGAATATCTGTGTAATGTGTGGTCTGCTCCACCTGCAGCTGGTCCTGCTCTCCTGCGTATTCAATCGACTGAAAGATGTTCCAGGTGTACCGCCTCCGCATCTCCAGATGAGCCATGTAGCGACGGTACCACTGCTGGATCAGGACCGCGGCCTTCATCGCTGCAGCACAAACCATGTGTACATTTTAGTATTTAAAGCTGGGGTACCAAACTTTTTGGTTAATTCATACATTTATTTTGTCCCAACAGCAAGAGTCTTATAAAATGCTGTTCACAAATCAAAACCGTGGGTTTAGCATATTAGAAAACATTGTATCTTTTGTATACTATAGCCCTGTTTCCACTAGCCCTACTTGGCCCTACTGTACTCGGCTCTACTTGACCTGGTTGCCTTTCCACATCAGGATGTTGTGGATAGTAACAACAAACTACCCACAACAAACCCGTATCCACGGAAGTTCCTTGGTTTCCAGCAGCCCTGTGGCTAATCTCTGTCAATTAGAACACTTTAGTTCCAGCTCGACCTGGATAGAACCAGGGCCATGCAGGTACTAAAAAAGTACCTGGCACAGGTTAAACAAGGCCTGTGGAAATCCAGCCAACTTCGGCTTCACCAATTGCTCATTCTGTACCTTGTTGTAATTCTCAGAAACTTTGGAATCCAGTCTTTTATCTGTATATACTAACATTTATTTTAGATTGTATCACATTAGCACAGATATATGGTGCCATCTTAAAGCCCAGAACAGTCAATCCAGTCAAAACTGTTTTACCATCCATTTTGCCCCTGGACAAGTCTGGTGAACTAAAGTAGCCCTTTTACTAACACATTGACCAGGCCTCTAGAAATCTAAGAGAATCTGAGAGAATTTTCAGTATGGATCCTATCATGAACTGGACACAAGTTTCTGAATCATAATAATCCTTGGACTATTGTATTCTGAAAAATGAAAATAAATATACTTTGTTTTCTCTATAGACACAAGATAACACATATGAATAAGCGGCTGTCTTACTCAGAGCCCGGCTGGGATTTCTGCTCGCTTCACCTGAGAGAGAAAAAAAGAAAAACGCTTCAGATTTAGAATGTGTTTCTGGTGACGAGTGATAACTAGACACAGGGGAGAGAGGAGCAGCAGAGGGACCAAAACAAAGGAAATTCTTATCAATCACATCTGAGTCATTTACCACGTACCTGTTTTAATTGATGCCACTTTCAAACATACACATTTATTTATCTTATGCCAGAATAGAAGATAATTTATCTTTTAGGGATGGTTTAATATTTTGTTGTCATTGTGTTGGAGCTGACATCATATCCAATATATTTTGCTGTGTTGCAACCTCAGCAATATTTACATGTTAAAATCCATAGCAATGATTGTAAATGTGAGAGGTTTTCTGCTGCACTCCTGTGTGTTTAGGGCCGGGTTGGGAAAGGTTGCCATGTTGTTGGGACCTGTGTCAGCTTTATACCACACAAGATAACAAACACATGTGAGCCTTTGGTCCATAGGAGTCGGGAGGGCCGATCATTCATGCATTCAATTTCTACTACTTTCTTTTCTTTATTATTCCATTTCTGTTTCGGGGGTTGGCAATGAGAGCTGCCACCCAATACTCATAGCACCAGCCCCTCACTGATCCTCCTGCAGGTGGTGGGTCCACAGGAAGATGGCTGCTCCGTCATGGTTAAGTGCTTTGCCCAAGGACACAACAACAGCACAGCAGACAGCAGAGTCTCATGGGGGGGCAAACGTTACTTAAAAAAAAAACCTAGTGCCGAAAGAGTGAGAAATCTCGGGGAGGCCCACATTGATGGAGGGATCCGCTCCCATGGACAGCCCACAAGCTGTGGATCCAGGAGCTGTAGAACGAGAACTGAGGCTGTGCGGTACAGAGGAGGGGGGTGTGCTCCAGGGGTTTTGTTCAGTGGGAGCTCACACAGACAGACATAGACAATCTCTGAAGTCCTGGTTCATAAAATTCTTTTTAAGAAAAAAGTATTTTCCTAAAAAGTATTTTTAGGAAAAAATAAATGCTAACTCAACACTAAAGGCTTAAGCTACACACTCATGATAGAAGTTGATGCAATGTTTTAGCCAAAGAATATCACTCACCCTCATTAATGCTTAAGTCAGAGCTCTGTCCATGAAGCTGATCTACTTAAACCATTGGGAAGGTGAAAGTGAAGGTTAACATGAATGGTTAATCTATGAATATGAAATTATTTAGCTTTTTGTTTTTGTAGTAAAAGGCGCCTAAACAGCAACTACATGCAAAACAATGTTGTTGCATGTACCTTCTATCTTCTCCACTCTTTTGACATGCGTTTCCGTGGTAGCGGCTGAGGTGCCACATCCCATAATGAGCCAGAAGTCTTTACTCTTGTAGATAACATGAGACTTATAAGGCAGGACCTATTGAAAAAGAAAACACGACAAAAAACAGATAAACATAATGAGGATTTCAGTGGTTTCACAAGTACAAGTTTACACCAGGCAAGTCCAAACTAAGGCCGGAGGCCAATTAAATGAACCATTGCAATCATAAACATATGTGGAGTGCCACTTCCGTTCAGTAAAACACTGCAGCTGGAGTCCATAGAACCAGGAAGTACAATCACATTAGTCCAGTCTTTAAAACAGCTTTGCTTGTTACAAGGCTCTCCATGGCCTTTATCTGAGACTTGATTGTGCCAAGTGAACCAACTCAAACAATGAGGAGCACAGGGACTGGCCTCCTGGAATCTGGAAGAGTTTACCTGAAAATGTATCTTGACAGGCATCTTCACTTTTAATGAACTGTGATTATTTATGTGTATTATTTTTGCCTTGTGTGATTGTTTCATGTTTTGTTCTGCACTTTGAGTTGTCTTGTGTATCAACTGTGCTATACAAATAAACTTGCTTTGCCTTGCCTATATGTGACTCATTGTGGACATACCCAATATAAAGCTCAGAACAGTCCGAATCCAGTCATAACAGCTTTACAATACAGGTCATCAAACCCTGGACAAGTCTGGTGAGCCCTCTTACTGAAAAGTTTGGACACCCCTGCTTCACACACTTCCATATGCCGTCTGAAAGGAAGCACATCACCCCTGTTTTAGTGTCCCTCCACTGGCTCCCTGTGCGTTTTAGAATTGATTTTAAGACTTTACTTATCACTTTTAAAGCTCGTTTAGGTCCCTGTTGACTGTTCCACTGTCAGGCTCCAGACAAAGGGTGATATAGCCTGCTCTGTCCGCGCTCCTCAGCTTTGGAACGACCTGCCCGAGGAGACTAGAGCCATCAGTATCCTATTTTAAATCACTTCTTAAAACCCACTTTTGTCAAACAGCTTTTAACTGTTAATATTAAACTTCCCATTTTATTTTATTCATTTTACTGTTCCACTCTTTGTTGTGTTTACTCTGTCTTCCTGTATCTACTATTCTAATTATTTTGACTTTGTATTATGACTGTTTTTGTTTATAAAGCTGACTGTGCAGCGTCATATCTGCGAAAAATAGAGCTGGCCCATCCTAAAGCAGTGATACAAGAGTGCACAAGTAACTTCCAAGCACAAACATGACATCCAGTGGATAGCACTGGCAAAAAGTTGGGCGATGCACGGAGAAAAAAAGAAGAAAATTGTTGATCTAAACAATAATCTCAAGATAAACATATAACTTAGTTTTATTAAATCCCTGCTGTTCCTTACCTCCCACGGACGTCTCCAGATTCAGAATCTCCATTAGAAAAGACTGTAGTGATCGGAGGAGGACAGACAGGTGCGCTCTGCTCCAGACCGTGATGAGTCCTCAGGTCCCGGAGGAGAGGAGCCGAGAGGCGGGCTGAAGTTTAACCATTTACCTGCTACACTTTTAATGTGTCGCTTGAATCGCAAAAGGAATCACGCTTTAAATCACATTAAGGTCCAAGATTGTAGCAATATGAAAAGGCTCATGCAAACTGCGGCCAGATTAATAAACATGTGATGTTTCACTACCAGAACATGTTAACGTTTCACCGCTAGATGGCGCCAAACTTATGCATAGCCAGTGGTTAAATGACAAGTCGGGACCATGGATCCATTTATCTAGATGGGGATTTCTACTGTATTGTCTTGCTTAGGCAGTTCCTTGATTCCAGAGGCTTTGACACATGTTCTTAACCCCTTAGCTTTGTAACATTATTAAATACTTGAAAATAATTGCATACACTATCAGATCTCTGAAGAGAGACTTTTGTGACTTCACATGACAAAAGAATCAACTTGAGACTGCCAAACAGACCATTGACACTAAGCAAGAGATCACAAGGACAAAGTTTCTAAAAAAACACAATATATTTATTATTAGACTTAAAATAGGTTAAAAAACAGGACATTAGGAATCTCATGCTGCTGGTCGAGCTCTAATCTTCCGCCTGACGACTTGAACGGCCTCCTGGACTTCTTGCCGAGTGATGGTTTGGAGGCGGTTTCCTCTGGAGAGTCTGGAAGCCTCAGTGCTGACCAGCCGGAGCAGGACCAGCATGGGGACAACGCCCTGGGACCTGCGGACTCCACCCTGGGACCATCTGCCCAGGAAGTCTGAAGTCCTTGTTCCACCAGCTCCCACCTAAGGACAAAGATTATATTTAAGTCAGTGAAATCCAGAAACGCTAAGCTCAACACTGAGCTTAGCTTGAGCACAAACAATCACTTGATGAATTGAAATGTTAACTGTACAAGTAGTAATTTTGGCCAACCCTACATCCAAAGTCAATTCCATATTAAGTCTTGTTCATAGACCTTTTAGTACCTAAAAGCTCCAGGATTAGTGAAGTTAAACATTTTATGTCACCATGAATTCAAACACAGCCAGGTCTCTTGTGGAAAATAGAATTCATTGAAACTGTCCTGCAAAAAGTTTGAGTCATTTACAAGGACATATACATACAAGAGCAATCCATAGATAAATAGTTGTCAAATTAAAGCTGGGAATCCCATTGAGAAAATACATGGCATTTGTCCCAACAGAAAGACTTGTAATACAAATGAAAAAGAAAAACAGACCACAGCAAGCATCCTTTGCACTGTGGAAGAGCCCAGTCACCATTTGACAGATTTGGGCTGCTTTTTCTTTGGGTGACGACAGCGGTCTAAAAAGCTGACCTGGAAAGTATAAGGCTGAAAATAAATGAAGACAAGTGATAGAAAAAAAAAATGGTTTGAAAGTTCAATTATGTAGCTTTCAATAAAGTATAATAAAAGTGGCAGCTCCTGGATTAAGAGTATGTAAAACCCAACTCCCTAGATGTTTTCTACAGCCGAAGATTTAGACCAGTTTGCCTTCAATGAAGTATGTACGCAACACTTTCTGCAAACTCCTTCCAATGTGCAAAGTCTAAAAAACAGAAACAAGCACTTTAAGCTGGGGTAAAAT
Source organism: Pomatoschistus microps (assembly GCA_029875035.1). Taxonomy (NCBI): domain Eukaryota; kingdom Metazoa; phylum Chordata; class Actinopteri; order Gobiiformes; family Gobiidae; genus Pomatoschistus; species Pomatoschistus microps. The sequence continues at coordinate 8,328 of JAPMNZ010873307.1, forward strand.
CTGTGCAACCACTTCCTGGGTCCAAAACAACTGGTTCTATCTTTAGACACACTCCCTCATCCCCAGAATTAAAATAACAAAGTCCATGTATGTTTAAAATGAGATATTTAAGTCCTGTTCCGACCTCTTTGTGAGCTTTGTACATGCACACGGCATAGTTCCTTCTCCTCGTCCTGATGCTCTGCTGCTGAAGACGTCTGGGGGACTTTTGAATTGGAGTCTTCATTTTCAGGTCTAAGTCTGTGGAGACGTTCTCACACTCAGGGGGCCGTGGGGAGCAGAGGGGCCGGGCTTTTACATGGACACAAATTGGCTCCAGCTTTGTCTAATTAGTCACTCCATTCCCACTGGCTTGTTCAGACTTCTGTGCAAGAATATAGTCACAACTTCTTATCTCTAAACCGGCTACAGCAAACACAGCTATGCAATCAAGAAAACAATCTAAATGTTAACAGCTCAGAGAATATGTAAAAAACCAAAACAAATACTAGTTCAATTATTCAATGAAAGGACAAATTAACCTGTTTTCTCTTCCTAATCAAATATTCCTCCTTTTGTTTCAATTTATTATTATTACTACAACTGGACCTAAGATTTCATGGCTGCAACTAATCTCGGTTTTTATATTTGTGATTACTAAAATTGATCTCATATTTATTTGAAAGTATAGACTGAACTAAATTCCTGGCCTCTCATGAAAGTACATCTGTGACATATTAGTACGATATGAACCGATTTGGACTGAGGAGCACAGGGACGGGCCTCCTGCTGGTGCCCAGAAAAGTGACATTAAAGCTGGGGTACCTAACTTTATTTTCCCATAAATGTTTGATATCATGTTCCAACAGAAACAAACATAGAAGTAAAATGCTGTGCAAATCAGATCACAAAATGCTGTCATCATTTATGAAACATGTTGTCTTTTGCACGCTTGTAAGAACTTAAGTCACTCCTCGACTCTTTCCGCTGAGAGAGAATAGTCCTCCCATTTTTGCCTGAAAAATCTGATCTAATGATGTGAAAGAGGATGTGAAAACTATAGTGATAGAACCTAACTGCTTTGAGCCATGGACCAGTGTATGGCTTTGATAACAGTGTTTATCAAGTACCTCAGCTTTAACAACAATACTGGACTCTTTAACATTGAATAATTCTCCCTCTGTTATGATCTTGAAAACTGTCCAGATGATCAGTGAAAACCAAACCAATTCACTAAAAACAGTCACCAATAAAGAATCTATCTATAGTGGACGCCGGACTTTTGCTGGTTCCGAAAGTGTCAAAAAGCACAGTTGGAGGCAGAGAATCTAGATGCCAATCTTCTATACTGAAGAATCATAGAATTAAAAAAAAAAGTAGTCAAAGTCAAATCAATCATCTCTCAATCCACGAGAAGGAAGCTGACAGACTTTAAATTAAGGGGGAAGCTTAAAACAGTCCTCTTTCATTTAGCATAATAGGTTGGAAAGACTTCCTCCTATCATTGCATTTCATGTGTTTGAATTGTGTGATTCTTCTTCGCTCTGTGTTGGCGAATCAACGGCTTTGTAAAGTCTTCCGAGAAAACCCTATTGCTGTGATTAAGGGCAAAAATGAACTGAATTGAATTGGTACTTCAGACAGTTTTATGAATATTGTTAGTTTGAGACATGAAAGACTTAGGATATAACCCAAAAATATCCATGAGTTTTACCTTTCCACCGCAAATAGCGGAAATAGAGAAGGTCTGCCGTATTTTATTTCACCCCGATCTGTTATTGTAATATGTGAAAATAATGTATATGTTCCCAATGTAGAAACTATCTCATTAAAAAGCTGTATCTGCTCTAAAACAGATCTCAAAAAACCCTCTATTTGAAGACACACACAGTCTATAGGAGGACATGACTAGTGCTTTCAGATCCCAACAGAGCGGCTGGGTGAATTAAAACTATTTGAATTAGTTATGCATGTAATTTTCAAATCAAAGCCATTCAGTCTTATCATCTAATCCCTAGAACCGACTCCATACATCCAACATTTCCCATTTCGTCCCTCATTAAGTAGAGTATTTAGCCTATGCCCTTGACAATCGTATATTGGCATTTCCCCCCGGTCTTGGTGGAGCATGGCGGTTCGTGGTGGTGGTTGGTGGATGAACAGCTGTAGGAGGAGCTTTGTCAGATAAGGCATTAGGTAAGGCCATTAGCGTCCTATGGATTATTCTAATCCAGTCTCTCCATTACGGCTGCCTTGGTTGTTTGCCTAGTTCCCTTTGACTGGTTTGGTGCTGGTTTGGTTCAAGATGGCTCTCCAGTTTCAGCATCTCCTCTTGGGATTTCTCCTCTCTGTAAATGGTAAGGTTTTCTGATCTGATGTTTACATTACTGACAATTGCTGTGATTTTTTTGTCGCAATTTTGAGTTGTTCTAATGTGCATTGTCTCTTTGTGGTTCTTGCAAAATGGATGCACTCTGGACAGTGGTCAACATCCAGGCTCAGGAGGTATGGGCAGCTCAATTTCCATTCACACATTTGACTTGTTTCATCAAAAAGGCTTCACATGGAATTAAGTTGAATGTTATTGATAGATTTTATGAAAGATGGGAACAATATAATGTAATAATATTGTTAAATTTTTAAAAAGATTCTCTTCATTTATGGTTTGGCTGTAAGGCTTATGGGAAATGGTTTCTCCTTTAACACTGATTCTACTGTGAGAGAATATACAATGTAGAATATTTAAATTAAAATTTGTGATTTATTGAACCATTTTTGACAAAAACATGACATCATTCCTGAACTACAAGGTCACCAGGATTTCTTCAGTTTACAGCTGCACAAACTCAAACTATTTGGCAGAAAATATAGATGGTTGAATTTCGTGTTTGGGAAATGTGATGAATTTAAGGATTTTTATGTTCCTGAACCAACACAAACAAACCACATATTATTATTTCATTCATTTTTTTCAAATATCTCTGTCAAACTAGATCATTTATACACATTTTTAAATTTTTTGCACACATCTAAGCATACAAACATATTCAGGATAAATGTGAAATAGTTTGTTGACATTACTTCTAGTATTAATCCGCTGTATTTCTTTCATTTAACAAATTACTATCATCACATTCCCGTTACGACCAACCACAGCAGAGCCAATATCGAGCTTGTAACAAAAGATGCAGTGACACAGATGGAGCTCGCTGTCCTGTACATTTGGTGTAACTGGAG
>JAPMNZ010873351.1:0-15100 GCA_029875035.1 Pomatoschistus microps
ATTAATCTCAATGGGATTAACTAAAGAAAGGTGAATATACAATCAAAATGCATATGTAGAGTTTACAGCATAACACAATGTAAAGAGCTGGAATAATAAACAGTGAAGTGAAAATGACATGTTTTGTTTTGACAGACGTCCTGCCCACAGCTGACCCACACACTGAGATGCTGCTGTAAGAGTTTCTTTCCAAAGAATCATTGGCAGAATTTTCCCAATGGAAACCATGGAAACAGTGAAAGCAGACCAATATGAAGAACGGCAACTGAGGAGCAATGTCATTTCACAACCGCAAGCCCTTGATCAGACTGATGTGGAAACAACGACACAATTTATTCAACCAAATCCAGGAAAGACCTCTAATGGGAATTTGCCGAATGGTAAGTGCTTCTTGACTTGACATTGCACTTTAATTCTGTCTGTGTGGAGAAAATATGTTCAGCTACTGGGTCTTTTCTGATAATCCGAATGAATGCTTCAAAGTTTTAAACAGACATCTTGAAATCTTATTTTTATGTATTTATCTACACATTGCCAAGCTTATTGCATTTGTCACAATCACTGTTGCCATTCACATTAAGTAGTTGTGTCCAAATGCCCACTTAAAAGTGGACAGGTTGTTTATGTTGTTTCGATGCCTATGATCTCTTACATGATTTCATAAAATGCTTCATGAATGTGATGTCTGATAGTGTCTGAAGTGGATGGATAAGCAAGTTGATTTAGCCCAAAACTCAATTTGACTTTATGTGCACAGGCAGGTGCAAACACTTAGATTCAATTCTGTATGTTTAAAGCAAACATTGTGAATGGCGAATGAAAAGTGGTTAATGACACATGCTGGCTGTCCCTGGCTTTTTTCTCCAGTGATTTTATGAGAAAAAAACAATTCACTCTTCAGCTCCACAATTTCTGTCTCATGATGCACATGTTGATTATAGCGATTGAGGAAAGTTTAGGTTGTGGTTTCTTGATCTTTGGATTTTTGTATGCATGTATTTATAATGATATCATATACGAGATGACTCCCATTCATTTAATTCCATGCATTCTTACTCTCAACTCTTGCTTTCTGTCGCTTTTGAAAATACTGTCGCCATAGCTGTTAAGCCTGTTTCTCCAGTTGATCGCTGGCTTGCTCCTTACAGCTGCTCTGTTGCCTCTACACTTTTAGGTCCGGTCAGTTCAGACATGACGCCACATGGGGACACACAGACAGAGTGCCTTGGTGCCACCGGGGAGGTCTGTTTGAATGGCCCTGTGCCTCCAACAGCTCCTCCTCAGAGCGCCAGTTCACCCATCAACTCCAGTCAAGAGCCCTCTCCAGGTGTGGCCGCTTTCCCACCCATGACGCTAGAGAAGTCTGAAGGGGCTAGTACTGAGCTCACAGGGCACTCGACTGATGCACTGCAGTCACTCAGGCTCAGTATGCCCATGCAGGAGACTCAATTGTGTAAGCATAAACATGTGTGAAGTTAATATCCCTTCCCGCCCGTCATCATGGTTTTCTATATTTTTGAAGTTACAACTACATTTGTTGGAAAGGTTATACTTGGTATGCTTTTATTTATTCATTTACTAAAACATTTTGCAACTAACCTGCACATTGTGTTTTTTGGTTTGAAAGAGCATAGAATGGATTGTTTTGCTTTTATTGATGCATGGGTACAACATGTTAATATATTTAGTTGACCTTTTGAGTGTAAATTGAGCATGACATTTACAAGCATGTGCAATGTAAAACTTCTGTTGTGGTAAACTGGGCAAAATCTATACACAATTCTCCATAGTAAAGTTCAAAGGTGTGGCAGCTCTGGTCATCTCTCTAGACACAGCCTGCCTTCTAATATTTGAATATGTTTTGAATATGATGGAGATAGTCTTCTTGCCCTGTTTAGACTACACAGTAACCTATGCAATCCGTACCACAATGTTTATGAATGAGCTTTTTGAAAATCTCTTTATTGTGTTTGTTTTCCGGGAATAATTATTGTCCCTTTTTATATCAGCCAATAAGAAGCCATCACTGGAGATGGAAAATGAAGAAAAGATTCGATATGAAGCCCGCAGACGTCTTGAGGAGCAGCTCAAACAGTACAGAGTGCAGAGACACAAAGAGAGGGTAAATACATACTTAATCATTCACAAACTGTACCTATTCAAGAATAAACAATGTCACCTTTATCTTTTTGCCCCTATAGTCTCACCGCCCCCATACAAAGAGCAGAGCTTTTAGTACTTTGGATCCAGAGCTGATGTTGCATCCCGAAGCCCTGCCCCGGGCCAGTACTGTTGCCATGACCACAGAGTATTCTTTCCTGAGAACAAGTGTCCCCCGTGGTCCTAAACTCGGAAGCTTGGGCATTCCTCCTGCCAAAGAGAAGAAGTCCAGGTCTCCTCGTCCCAATAAAATCCACTCTTTGGCTGACTATAAGACTGCAGAGAATGATGGCGGTGGAGGATCAGGTGGTGGGGCCGCCAGGACGATGGATAACTCTGCAGTTTCACATCAAACCAGTATTAGTTCGGTGTCAACGGTTTCTGAGGTGAGCATTAAATCGGAACGCAGCCAAGGTGAAGTTCATGGACAACTTGGTGCTTCTCCTCTGTCCATTGATGATGTCTCGGAGGTTGACGGCAGTGAATCAGGGACAAGGCCAGGGACTGATGGGAATGACAGTGACAGCTCATCCTATAGTAGTGTGTCAACCAGGGGCACATATGGCATGCTCGCTGCAGCAGTTGACAGGCAAGGGCCCTACACAGTGGAAGGGAGGCAGATCGCTGCAGAAGCCATGGGTCAATTCCCCTCATTGAGAGAGGTGTTACAGGCCGCGAGCGAAGAGCAACATCTACTAGAGCTGGAGCAAGATCGAGAAAGTACAGCTGAGCCACGAAGCCGCCGGGACAGCTTTTCAAGCAGGTAATGAAAATGTTTGCATTCATTCTGGTCACAAACTGTGTCTATGGAATGTATTATCACAACAATTTTGTTTTAATCCTTTCAGTATTTCTATAGAGAGCTCTGTAATGGGCCATGATGAAATGCTACAAGTTCTAAAAGAGAAAATGAGGCTTGAGGGCCAACTTGAATCCTTGTCATCTGAAGCTAATCAGGTTATATACACTTAATTATTTTGGTTTAATCATTATTAAACCAATTGCTAATGTAAAGAGGTCTCCTTCTTAGGCACTTAAAGAAAAAACAGAACTCCAGGCCCAGCTCGCTGCTGTGAACGCACAATTGCAAGCCAAAAATGAGGAGGCTCAGATCAGTCAGCAGAAGCGGGGAACCCTCACTAAAGAGGTCGGTACTTTGAAGGAGAACTGCAGCCAGCTGGAGAAGGCCATGGTGGAGCTCCAGGGAGATATAGAGGGCAAGAACGCCAGTCTAGCTTCTTTGAGCACTGACCTGCAAGTGGCTGAAGATCAGTATAACAGACTGATGGGGAAGGTTGAGGAGATGCAACAAACAATAACATCAAGGGATGGCACTGGTAAGAACCCACAGAAAGATTTGTATTAAATTAAATGATGAAACTTCAATGTAGTTTTTCACATTGTTGAATTGTGCAGTTCAGGAGTTGCGTCACCAGATGGGTGGTCTGCAGGGTCAGCTTCAGCAGGTGCAGCTGGAGCGTAGCACCTTACAGAGTCGACTCAAAACTTCTCAGGCTGAAATAGACTCACTCCAGCAAGTCAGACAGTGGTACCAGCAGCAGCTCGCTGTGGCCCAGGAGGCCAGAGTCCGGCTGCAAAGTGAGATGGCCAACATGCAGGTAAAGTAGATATTTAGCACACCTGTTCTTATAAGACATGATTCATTATTTTGGATTGTTTTGAAGGCAGGACAGATGACACAGTCTGGGGTACTTGAACATCTGAAACTGGAGAATGTGACGCTGTCACACCAACTGAGTGACACTCAACATCGATCCATCAAAGAAAAAGAGCGCATTGCTGTTCAACTGCAGAGCATTGAGGTAAGTGCTCTTGTAACAGACTTTATTTAGTTGTATAAAATAAGATAAACTTTATTGATCTCACAATGGAGAAATTTACATGTCACATTTGGCATTGATATAATCGCCCAGATTGTGCAAAAACAGAAGTGTGCAAACATGTTAAAGGTTAAAAATATAGTCTGTGCAGGACTTATTATGTACAATAAAAAAAACGGTGCTTTAGTGTTTTTCTGTTAAAAAGAGCCAAAGCAATTTCCAACTCTGTAACTTCCTGTTACTTATGTGGCAATAAAAAACGATTCTGATTCTGAAGTTGATATGCTGCTTTATCTGTAAAGGTGGATATGCTGACCCAAGAAGCTGCATATAAGCAGATCCAGGATGCAAAGACAATGGTGGAGGATGACCTGCAGCACAAACTGGAAGAGTTAGAAGCAGAACGAGAGGACTTACTGAAACTGGCCAACACAGCCACTGCATTGGAAAGAGAACTTGAACTGGTGCTCTAAATTTGTCTGTTTCAAACTATCTTTTATCAGATTGGCAGTTATTGACTTTTTATTTGTAGGTGAAGCTGACTCTCTCCCAGAAGGATTTACAGCTGCAGTCACTGCAGAAGGAACATCTGGAGCTGATGCGTCAGCTTACCACCACTCAGGAGACGCTTCAAACCAAAGAGCAGTCCATCAACCAGCTGGAGGCCCGCTACATGGAGCTGGAGGCTCATCTGGCTGAGCTGCAGACTGAGACCAACACTAAAGACGATAACATTCAGTTTCTCCAAAATGAGAAAATAGTTCTTGAGGTGGCGCTGCAGGCAGCGCGGGCCGATAAGAGTCAACTTGATGAAGGGGCTGAAAAACTTGGAGAAGAGGTCCTCGTGGCCTCAGACATCTTGGATGAGCTCAGACAAGAGGTCCAAGTCAAAACCAGCCAGGTATTCACAGTGCATCTATTATATTTCATTCATATCACCATATGATCAGGATTCATTCATATCTGTTACTTTTTAGATTGAAACTCTGCAACAGGAAAATAATTCATTGAAGAAACAAGCTCAGAAATTAAAAGAGCAGTTCATGCAGCAAAAGGTAACAACAAAATATTATAAATAAGAAAACTTGATACACAGTGATGTGGCGTTATTGTGAGAGGTCTATTGTAAACCCTGCTGGCTGTCATCTTCAAAAGAGGCTCTTTGCACAAAGACACTGTCAGAAAGTGGGTGGTTTTTGGTGACAAGACGACAGCTTTGTTATTGTGTTTTATGCTTTTGATGTTTGATGTTTTTTTTTGTTTTTCTGCAGACTTATAAAACGCAAATACAATAAATAGTTGTGCAAAATGAAGAGATTGTATGTCTTCTCTCTTCACCTACCTCAAGCTGGTTGTCCTTCCCAGGTGATGGTTGAGGCCTACCGCCGGGACGCAAGCTCTAAGGAGCAGCTCATCACCGAACTCAAGTCGACCAAGAAGAGGCTGATGTCGGAGGTGAAGGATCTGAAAGGGGAGCTGCAGGCAGTCCAGGAGGGGAAGCAGAGGGTGGAGGTGGAACAGAGCCGGCTGCAGCAGGAGGCGGTCCGGGTCCAGGAGCAGATGACCAACATGGAGGCCCATCTCGTGGCTATTCAGAGAGAACGGGATGAGCTGGAGGGTCAAGTACAGGTATAGTTCAAATCCTTTATCTTTCGACTGTAATGGGTCAACACAAGTGTCACATGTTAATGCTTTATTCCTCTGAAGTCTTTACAGTTTGATAGAAGCCAGCTTGTGTCGGTGACAGAGGAAAACGAGGGCCTGAGGAAACAGGTGGAGCAGATGGAAGGTGAAGCCAAAAAGTGAGTCTTGTTTTCAGTAGAAATGTGTGAAGTTAGACACAGGTCCATTGGAAAGTCTGTGATAATGATAATAAATGGTACTCATGTAGCGCTTTAACATGGCACCTCAAATACTCTTCAAATGGCATTAGTAAGCCTCAGCTGCCCTGGACAGACCGACAGAATTGAGGCAACCAGTCTGCCATCGACCCCTCCAACCACCACCAATCATTCACACACACACACCAGTACTAGGCTTGTGTGTGTGAAGTGGAATCATTTACAATCTTTTCATTTTGTGTTTTGTCTTTTGATCTTTTTGCAAACTTCTACACTACATTATATACATTTACTCGCATTAAAATGTATACATTGCTTTTATTTATTAAAGAGCCATCTCGGAACAGAAGGTGCGCGTGAAGCGGCTGGGCACAGATCTGACCAGTGCACAGAAGGAGATGAAAGCCAAACACAAAGCCTATGAAAATGCAGTGGGCATCCTGAGCAGAAGACTTCAAGAAGCTCTCGCTGAAAAGGAAGTGACGGAGGCAGAGCTAGTCAAACTGAAAGCACAAGTCTCTGATGGAGGAAACACTCAAGCCTTACAGGTAATATACAGGGACTTGCAGAAGTACATAATTTTTAATATTTACGACCACAAACATAAAGATCTTAATTTAGATATATTTTGTATCCATGAATATTATTACGGGTCCGAGCAGCACAGATGGAGTTGCCTCTGGGTGGAGCAGGACGGGTCACAGCAGCACAGATGGAGTAGCCACTGGGTAGAGCAGGACAGGTCACAGCAGCACAGATGGAGTAGCCTCTGGGTGGAGCAGGACAGGTCACAAGGTGGAGTAGCCGCTTGGTTCGGACTATTTTCTCTGCTCTAGTCCAAAGTAAAATGCTAAATGCTTCATTAGCATTTTTCAAAAAGTCAGCATTCCTGCAGTGGATTTTCGGCCGATACGCTTGATTCGGACCATGAATCCTCTCCGCACCGGTCTGGAACCAGTGTAAAACCATGGACACTGTATTGCAGCAACATCTCAGGCACAAAAAAGCAATAAAAAAAATACAAATTGTAAAGCACAAAACAACAACTATTTCAGAGCTACTCAGGACTTGCAGCCGTTTCAGAGCACATTCAAAAGTAAAAAAAAACAAAACAACGATGTTTGGGTGGCACAATGATTAGCACTCTCGCTTCTCTGCAACCCTTAACATACTAAAATCTGTTTTGAACAATACAGTACAGTTACATTTGTTTTGATTTTGCCAAATTGTATTTTTTTTCCCACCAGGAGAAGATTGAAGCTCTCCAGGCTGAGCTAAAGGCTGTGAATAACAGCAAGTCTATGTTGGAGAAAGAGCTGCAAGAAGTAATCACCCTTACCTCTACAGAGCTGGAGGAATATCAGGAAAAAGTGCTCGAGTTAGAAGACGAGGTGAGCCACACTCTAATTAGACATATTATTAACATATTTAATTACACAATTTACTTTGGGGATTTTGATTTAAACTCGAGATGATGTATCTGCTTTCTTTCCACAGCTTCAAGAGTCGAGGTGCTTCAAGAAAAGGATCCGGAAATTAGAGGATGCCAACAAGAAACTAGCTTTAGAGTTGGAACATGAAAAAGGGAAATTGGCTGGTTTGGCACAGTCCCATAATGCCTTGCGGGAACATTCTAATGTTTTAGAAACTGCACTAGCAAAAAGAGAAGCAGATCTTGTACAGCTTAATTTACAGGTATGCCCTTTCTAATGTTTTATTGTATCTTAGAATATGTATGGATTAATAACTGCTGGGCAATTATCAATCAAATTGCAGGTTCAAGCTGTTCTAAAACGTAAAGAGGAGGAGGATCAGCAGATGCGGCAGGTGGTCCAGACACTGCAGCTAGCGTTGGAAAAAGAGAAATCTAAAGTGAACGAACTGAAAGAACAGGTAGGAAATTCCCCACATTGCATTTCACTATACATAATATCTGAAATGTGGATTTTATAAACGGGTTTTCCTTGAGATAAAAATTTACATCCAGTGTGTTTTTCATGTTGTAATTGCTCTTCAGGTGGCAGCAGCAAAAGCAGAAGCGGCTCATAACAGACGGCACTACAGGGCGGCCATGTTGGAGCTGTCTGAGATCAAGAAGGAGCTGCAGGCGAAAGAGGGTTTGGTCCAAGCTCTGCAAAAAGAAGCCCAGCAATTACAGTATGGACATATTTATTTATACTTTACATTGGTCAAACAAAATGTAGGACATGATTATCCCTATTTTTCAGGGCTCAGGATGAACAACATGCTCAGGAAGTTTCGAAGTTTCAAGAGGATTTGTCTGAGACTCGATCACAACTGCAGATTCTACAGAAACGTCTCGATGAGGAACTGGCTAAACAACCTCTCACAAACCAAGAGGCAAGTAACTTTATACCCTGCTTTTCTTCTTCCTTTGTTCTTTGTAGTTCAATAAACAAATGGAAGGGAGTTTTTAATGTTAATGTGGTTTCAATCATTTCACCTCGTAAGGTTGAAGACTTGAAGTGGGAGGTGGAGCAAAAGCAGAGAGAGATTGAGGCTCAGAAGCAGCAGACGGAAATGATGGAGCAGTGCCACCAGAGGGAGCTGGACAACCTGCAAACTGCTCTTCATGTAAGTACTGCATCAGAATGTATCAGTGAATCACTAACCATAGTTTATCTCAATCAATAGAATAACATCATTATTTATATAACATTTTCAGACACATGTAATGCTTATATTGTTGTTGTTTTTTCTAATCAACATCATCATTACTTAAATGGGGAAAAACCAGTGACTGTCCCTGCTCGGGCTGCAAGATGAACTGCATTCAAATTTTCATTTAATTTTTATATGACATTTGCAAAGGCTGCTATAACTTAAATTATAATATCATTTTTAATCTAAAAGCTGTACACCCTGTATTTTAGAAATCCATGTCCTGCTTGAATTAGTGAAATGTAAATCTTAAAAATACTGTTTTAGAACTTAAGGTCACATGTTACTTTTCGTGTAGATGTTTCAAATGTGCTGTTAAAACTGTAATCTGTTATTCTCTCTACATTTAGAGACCTATAGACTGATGTAGAATTTGACTAACCAAGGATGGGTGTTGTCTTGACTTCAAATGGTCGTCATGTCTAACCAATATCTCTTTGTGACAGAGCATAAAGGTGGAACTTGAGACGGTTCAGGAGGATTTGAGTAGTGCCAGAAAAGACAAGTTTATGCTCCAAGCCAAAGTGGGAGAGCTGAGGAACAGTATGAAGACTTTACTCCTGCAAAACCAGCAGCTCAAACAGAACCGTATGAGAAAGGCAAGGAAGTGTTTTTGCCCTCATGTTGTAAAACTGTAAATTAACGATTAACGATAATAAATAATCACCTTTTTTGTTGTGTACCAGCGCATAGAGCTGAAGAGTGAGGGAAACCCTTCCAACCCAGTTACTCCAGTGAAAATCCCTGACTGTCCTGTGCCTGCTTCTCTTTTGGACGAACTACTGAAGCCATCCACTGCTGTTAACAAAGAGCCGCTCAACAACCTGCACAACTGTCTACGGCAACTTAAGTATGCTTCTGCTCTTTATTTTAGACTTTTATGGCCTGGGTTTTAAAGTTGTAAATGTTTTACCATGGATGTTTTTTTTGTTCAGGGAGGAGATGGACTGCCTTCAAAGACAGATGGAGGAGCACACAGTAACAGTTCATGAGTCAATAAACTCGTGGCCTAACGGTGAGGACGAAGACGCTCTGCTGGAGCCCCAGAAAAATGGCCCCATATTACCGCTGCTAGAAAATAATAACGATGCCGAATCGCAATCCTAATAAAAATATCTCAGGCTGGAAAAGGGAGAGTGGAGTTTTATCCACAAGGCACTTTGAGCTCTGTGTTCTTTAATTGCTGCCAACATTTGGCAATTTCCCATCAGCACATGGGTGCTTTCTCAAATCGATACTTTCTATACCATAGCTTTATACTTTGTTCGCTTGTTGTTTATATTTTTGTTAAATATTTGAGATTTATTTATTTGGAGTTTGAAATGAGTATATTTTAAGAAGACCCCTTATGGCAGTTTCCTCAAAACACGCTTAAATGCATTTACTGACATTCAACATTAGAAATGAGTATTTTTCCCAACAAAGTTTACGTTTGAAAATGGTTCTTCCAGTTTGCCTGTGCCTGTACACAACAAATACTCATTATTCTCTACTGACATGGAATAAGCTCAGACATGTTGAGATTGTTCGAGCATGAAATGCAGTTGCAAATACCTTTTTACAGCCTTAAAAGCAATGTTTTGAAAAGTAATCCATTACTTTAAGTTAATAAGATTCATAACGGTCCATTGTATTGATTACTAATAATACTGCACATTTAGTGGTCAATTGGATGAGAACACTGTATGATAAAGCAGTTATGTTACTACTACTACTACTACTACTAACGTGCAATCTGACATGACTTTTTCTGGTTACAATAATTGTATTCTGCATTTGCTGTGTGGCTGATTTAAGTTAATTATTTCCAGGAGTTAATATATATTTGCTTCATTTTTTGTATTATTGTGTATTCATATTAACTGTTAATTGGTGGTGTAAAAAGTGTCAAAATAAATCAATTCTGGTACCATCATTACAAATAGGAATATCCTTTGCTCCTTATCCAGATAAAAAATTTCAACCTGTTTGTATTTTAAAAGGGACATTTTGAAATGATTTTGGGCTATTTATCAAAACTCGGGAAAAGATTATTTCAACTTCATTTTCCAAAAGTCTCTGTATTTTTTGTAAAATGTGTAATAACTACACTTGGGACATTTTTACTGTTCTCTAACGCTGTGTTTCTGCTGTTCTTCTCATTTGGGATTCAGTCATTCCATTGTTTCAACATTTGTGTTAAGGGATGTGACTGTATTTATCATAAAGTTGCACTATTCATTGAGAAGACTTGTCATTCTTTCTTATTTGTTCATGATATATAAATGAAGGTAAAAAGCCTAGACGAGGTGGTGAAATGGATAGAGCTGTCACCGCTGTCGACCTCCTGGCATCTCATGGTTTTTATCATGTGTCTCAGTACAGACTTCCCCTACCACTAAAACATGTACAGTGGGACGGATAAGAACTAGCACACTGTCTAAGTAAACAATTGAAAACATAAACATACTCTATCATTATTAGTGTCCACAGACTGGCAGACCCTTATGCGTCAGTCTAACCCGGGGCAGCTGTGGCTACAATAGTAGTTTCCAGAGCACAGACCGTAGAATGATATCTTCAGTCTCGTGCAGAGGGAATGAACTGTGTGTCCCGCTACTATGGTCCCGCTATGTAAGTAGAATTACGTAAATTTTCTGCAAATTATAAAATGTAAACGAATGCATTGACATTACCTTTTGTGTGATATTGAAACAATTGCACTGTATCGTGTAACAATATAAATTGTACAATTGTCAAAACATTTGAATAATTTTAATTTTGCTAAGGCGTTTACGGGGACTGTACTGGGTCCTGGGACGCTGCATTTGAAACCGTCGCGGTGTGACACTAGCATCAGCCGGGAGAGGAGGAGGTGGAGGTAATTTTATTTATTTTAATGGAGTTCTGTGGTGTATCTAACGAGCTGAGCATTATTGAAGCTATTGAAAACCAACCCGGTTTTTAAATACATATTTTTGAGTGCTTGGATCCACCGGAGACTTGTGTAAAATTGCCATGCTTTTTCGAGGGGTTAGCCAGTGACAACGTTAGCATTGCAGAAAGCTAATGGTAAATAAACACGGATTTCTGAACTGTCAGTGTAGGTAGAGTGATTGCTTAGTATATACAAAAATAATAGTTTGCACATAGTTTATCTTATTACAGGTTAATGGAGAATCCTTTAGGAATAACATGTCTGTAATGCTAGTTGGCCTAACAGCGATATGAAGTGATTGCATTTTGACTTCCCGATGACAGTCTGATACATCTGTAATTATTGTAGATCATGGGTGTTTGCAAACTTGAAGCTTTTTTATGCTTCCTTGATGCGAATTTATGAGGGCTGAAAAGCTGCTCGTTGGGAAGCGTGTACTTTTAAAAAGACACATTTATTATCATCAATTTCCTGGCATGTGGGGAAATCAAACTAAGCCCATCAAAAGTATAAGTATTAGCATTATCACTGAATCACCACGTTCTCAGTCGGCGTACCTGACATAGATCTGTAAAATTTCCTACGGTTCTTCAAAGCGGCGTGTGCCCTCCCTAGAATCTGCGCATGCGTGCAGTGTGTTGTAAACAATGAGGCTATTCCCTCTCGAGCCTAGCTTTTGTCTCTCCTACAGTTAATCTGTCTAAACTGACGTCAGATTTCAATCGATCTGCTAATAATGAACACGAGAAGTTACGTGGTGAGTACAGGCACGAACTTTTCTGCATGTCATCACGTAAACCAGGATTTTTTTATCGCCATCACCAGCACGAAGACGTTTCATTTGTTACGTTGCTGCTCGAAAAACAACCTCGACTGATCTATTAAGGCGTGACAGCGTGTGTTAAAGACAGTTCTTCCACAGCGATGTCGTAGGGCAAAATAGTAAAATAAATGGCATACCACACTAACTAATTATATTGAGTCCTTTACAGTTTTCAATTCGGCTAAAAGGAAATGACTTTAAGCTAGCAAACCACCCGTTTTATTTAATCATGCATACATTGAGCAGTTGAATCACAAACTATATTTTGTAAAGTACATTCTAATTATACATTTTCAATCATTTAGTCAGTTGTAATCTTGCTTTGACCAGTGTCCTATATTGTGCCATAGGGTTAAAGCATGGAGGCTGTTCTGAGCAGGCTGAAGGGGCTGAGTGCTGATGAACTGCGGGAGGAGTTTGCCCGAGCAAACTTGAAATGTGGCCCCATCACTGCTACAACCCGGGCAATATTTGAGAGAAAGCTTGCTCGAGCCCTTGCAGGTCCAGAGACCAGTGAGTCTGATTCAGGCACAGCATCAGCAGAGATCTCCCACAATGCCACTAAACACACCACACAATTGCAAAGTGCCTCTACAGCAGCTACACCTCCAATAAGCAGCACAAGTGAAGCTGCTCGAGAGGAGGACTTCGGATATGGGATGGGTCTTAACCCACCAGAAGAAGAGGAGATCTCTGTGGTGCCCAATTCAAACGGCTCAGATCTCTCCCAATCGAAGTCTCTGTGTGAAACTCCATCCCGACCTGCACAAACGTCACCAACATGCTATTATGGGATATGCCCACCATGGGAGGATGTTTTGGCCCGAAATGGTAAGAGACTTTAAAAAAAAATACATTATGCGTAGTTACAGATACATATAAAGTACTCCATTTGCACAATTGAAGACGCCTTATTTAAATTATTATGCACAATATTTGATTTCAAGGGTTGACTCCTGAAATATGTAACATAAAAGCAAATTGTAGTTTCTCCTTTGTTTGTTTTTATAGAAAGGGCACATGTGTACATAGACAAGAAGGAAGCACTTCAGGCTGTTAAGTTGATGAAGGGTGCCCGTTTTAAGGCATTTCCTAATCGTGAAGATGCTGAAAAGTTTGCAAAGGGTTTTTGTGACTACTACCCTTCTCCAAGCAAGTCGGCAGCATGTGTTTCACCTGTAAAACCTGGAGCGGCAATCTGTAAAGGTGTGAATGATTTACCTTCTCTTTTTTTAAACATCAACGCTGAAAGTGAAGCTAACCCTTATGTATACTTGTTCTTGATCCATGGCAGAAAATATGGAAGTTGATTCTATCAACCGGGAAAAGGCCAATAGCTACAAGAGTCCACGTACGCAGGACTTGACGGCCAAATTAAGGAAGGCTGTGGAGAAGGGCGATGAATCTGCCTTCCGCGATCTGGTTTTGAGCAACCCCCGTTATCTCATTGGTTCAGGGGATAATCCAACTATAGTGCAGGTAACATGTTATTTTCTGAAGGGAGGAATTACATTCTTGTAATAGTCTTTTTAAAGGTATGTTTGAAATCTATCTTCTATGTTTTGCTTTTTAGGAAGGTTGCCGGTACAATGTGATGCACGTGGCAGCAAAGGAAAACCAAGCAGGGATCAGCCAGCTGCTCTTGGACATTTTAGAGAACCCAGAGTTCATGCGCCTTATGTACCCAGATGACCAGGAATCAATGTTACAGAAACGTATCTGCTACATAGTAGATCTTTACCTCAATACTCCCGATAAAGCTGTGAGTTTTATGACAATGTTTTTATTTAATAGAAACTGTTTTCAAGTTACAAATTTAAAAGTCTTTCTTTCTTTTAGGGATTTGAAACTCCTCTTCACTTTGCCTGTAAGTTTGGGTGCCCTGAGGTTGTCAACGTTCTGTGTTCACATCCGGACATTGATAAAAACTGCAAAAACAAGGACGGCCAGAGACCCTCTGATGTGAGTGATGGTAGCAACGTGTGATACTTACCCGTTTGTACTTTTACCCTTGTACCAGCTCTCTCATTTGCTATTCAAATTATTTGCTATGCGGATGTGTGGCAACTCCACATAGAAAGTTAAAATTAGATCACCATGAGCTAATTTGTTGTCAGTAGTGTAATACTCAGTTATTCCTTGTGAAGGAGCAGTTGTGCTGTATTATGTCTATTAATAAACCACTTCCTTTTCTGTAGGTTATTTGTAGCCGAAAAAACAAAACGCCGGAGATTAAGCAGAAGATTATTGATTACTTGGAAGGTATTTTATACATCAAATGACAGTGTTTCTTTTCTTCACTTCTATTAGTCCTCACTTTAACCTAATATGTTTCAGATCGCTGCTATATTCCTTTGCTGAGGGCAACAGATAACACATCTCAACCTATTATTGGTACTCCGTGGTCACCTGAATCGTCTGAAAGTCTCTCTTTGATCCATCGTCACATGAGAAGTCCCATGGATCCTATGATGACCGTAACAGCTTTTGCTGGACCTTTGAGCCCGTCAAAGGCAGGTCTTTGAAAATTACGTGTGAGATAAACTAAATTTAGCACAGTGTCGTTTACTATCGGCATTGCCCCTTTTTAGGCAGATTCCTTCAGACGGTCTTGGAAAACACCGCCTCGAGAACGTGTCAACATCCTCAAGTCTGACCCAGAGCGTGGAGCAGAGAAAGTGGGAAGGTACTTCACATCCCACGTCACTGAGCCCAATAACATTAACAGTATTAAAATAAGCAACTACAGGGGTGTCCAAACCGGTCCAGAAAGGGCCGCTGTGGCTGCAGGTTTTCTATCGGACCCAACAGGAGCAGAGCAGACTCCACCCATTTC
>JAPMNZ010873366.1:0-10438 GCA_029875035.1 Pomatoschistus microps
ATGGAAGAACATATGGAAGAACACATGGAAGAACACTTGGAAGAACGCATGGAAGAACACTTGGAAGAAAAACATGGAAGAACACATGGAAGAACACATGGAAGAAAAACATGGAAGAAAAACATGGAAGAACGCATGGAAGAACACATGGAAGAACATATGGAAGAACACATGGAAGAACACTTGGAAGAAAAACATGGAGGAACACATTGAAGAACGCATGGAAGAACACATGGAAGAACACATGGAAGAACACATGGAAGAAAAACATGGAGGAACACATTGAAGAACACATGGAAGAACACATGGAAGAACACATGGAAGAACACATGGAAGAACACATGGAAGAACACATGGAAGAAGCCAGAACCAGGAGTGTGAGATGTGTAGTTTGGAGAACCCATGGAGGTTAGCTGCAGAGTCTTTGAGGTTGGAGGCTAGTTTTACACCAAGAAGATCCTGGGTTCGCTTATGTGTGGACTTTGAATGTTGTTGAAAGGAGGAGGATTTTATTTTTTCAGGTGGATCATTAAAACTATTGTTATTCCTAATTGTCACTCATTCCAGAGGAAAAATCCATTTCAAATCACTTCCAGTAAAAGTTATCTACATCAATATTGTCTGACATAGTGGAAAAGTGCTAATCTTCTTGGAAAGCTTGTGTGAGCAATGATGACAGTGACTTGTGAACAGAGTGTGCACGAGGAGAACATGGTCTCGTCACCGCAGGGCTTTTATCCCCACCGCTGTCAGATTGTACAATAAGTCACTAATGCACCAGCACTGAAAAAACCTGCGCTGCTATTGCCCACTCTTTCTTTTATTGCCACATTTTTATTGTACTTATTATATCCAGCACAGACTACATTTTTAACCATTAACATGTTTGCACACTTCTGTCTTTTCTATTCTACTCTATGTCAATTTCTCCAGTGCGAGATCAATAAAGTCTATTTTATCTTATATTGTCACCAGTGTGGGGTCTTGCTTCAGTCATCTCAGTGTTTGTGAATGGAAAAATATCAGTACTACACAACATTGTAAATCTCTTTGTGATTACTGTATAAATAAAGATACCACTACTAGATGTCTTACCGTGCCGAGTTCTCTTCCACCTGGGCAGAACGGAGAAGAGGCTTCTGCCATTCACAAGCAAAGCCAGAGATCCATGGGAGAAAATCTACCCCGCCTGGGTCACCTGTGCTGCGAGAGCTGAAATACCCTGTCGCCCCGGGCTGCAACACTGATGATGTCCCAGCACATCCAGGAGATAATTCTTTTTGATGAAGTTACATGATGTCCCTTTAATTTGACAGAAGAGGACTTTGCATTCAATGGGGAAATGCTGTCAGCGCTTTGGCAGCTCACCTCAAACTTTATGAAAACAAACACCATCTTTGTAAAAGCTGCGATGACATTGTTTTTGTTGGACGTGTCAGTGCTGAATGGTGAGATCGATTGAGCAACACAGGGATTCTCACTGTTGAACTATTTGACTAGCACTAGCAGCTTAATGAAATGCATAAATGTAGCCAGATTTGAGTCAATAGATTTTAGCAAGTACATTACACCTTTCAAATCCCTGACTCAACAAGGAAGCAGTTTTGAAATACTGAATATACTTATGTCAATTTTATGACAGATGCCCTGAATGACACCACAGATGGTTCATCTATTATGTTCTTGCTCTTAAACAGTACAAAAAATGTAGGATACATGAAATATTTTATAGTCTGGACAGGAATGTTCCACTTATTTTTACAGAAAGTATCTATTTGGTGCCAACAGACTGAGTTAGCAAAAGGAAGCAGACATTCTCTGCATTAATCTCTGAAAACCTGAGATATCTGTGTAATCTAGTGACAAAGTACAATCCCTGAAGGACAAATGGCCCTCTGTATTGGAACCATCCAATGCCTCCCTATTTTGCCCTATGCTGCTCAAATGAAGTCCCTGGAGGGATAAATAAAGTGGTCTGAACCTGTTAAGCCTGGCCCACACGGCAGGATAATAAGGTCATTCGCAGCCCCCATTTTACCATTTTGACAATCTTAAAGACCACAATCATCATCAAACAATCCCACATGATATTCCTGTGTGGTGTGTTCAGAGTTCTCTGGTCTTCTCTGAAGGACATCTGGACTGCTCCGATCTGAAATTGAGGATATTCAACGTGTAACAAACAAGGCCAAGCAAGGATCTTTCTGATCGCAGTGGATAGACCTACCAATCTCGATGCTTGGTTTAGTCAGAACAATCACAGATGGAGATTTCTACCAAATGTACATGTTTTAGTGAGACAAATGGACCAACTGAAAGAAAGTTAAACTGTGTTTATTTGCGGCCTTAAAAATATCTATATTAAAATTCCATCTCAGTTAACCTGTAGTCCTCTCTGCAGCAGACCACCTTGGAACCCTGTGCACTTTGTGCAGGTGGTGACCCACAGGGGGGCAGACCCAGAGGAGGGTAGACCCACGTTGCCCTTCAGGCTCCAGGGTCAGGGTGGGGCTTATAAAGTAACCAAACCATTGATACTGCGCTTGTGAGTATTCAGACTGTGTTTTGTCTAAGTGTCACCTTGTTTGACATGGTAGACCCTGTGCTCCAAGAACAGAAGATCATCCAGCCCCAAACTCCCCCACCATCGTAAGCATGGGCAGAAACACAAAAATGTAATTGATTTATTAAGTTGTTGCAAGATCTGAAAAGAGAAAAAGACAATTTTAGAGGACTAGTTCAAGCTGGAGACAAAAATGTTAGCATAAGGAGATCTGCGTGTGTTCAGACAACATTGTACAAAGTTCAGGACAGACATGGATCTTTTTTCTGGAGTAAATCTTGGCGCGGCCTCAGTGTCTGTCCACAGTGATCTACAGCAGCGTTCACTCGGCCTGAAGCTTCAGAAGGAGAATAGGACGTGACAGGAAACCTGTGCAGCAGACACACAGAGCGGACACACTTAAAGCTCACTTTGATGACACTGAACTTGTGTTGAAGACTAAGTTGGCAAATGTTGTTGTCTCGTTGCCCAATTTGTGGCAGCTCCCTGGGCTAGAGCCTGATTTGTCATTCATCCATGTGTTTCATTTGTCCATGTATTTCATTCATTATTTTCATTATTGTTTTTTTAGTAGATCCAGGAAATGTCTTGCTCAACTGCCATGTAAGATTAAGTGAACTTACAGTCTTAAAGCAATCATTTGATGCTAACAAACTAGTCTAACATTTGAATAAAACAAATCATATAATTTCTTGGTGTAGAAAAATATAAGCTCACATACAAAAAATCCTAAATATTGTGGGATTCAATGGTGATAATAACAACCTGATAACTAAGCCTTAACCCTTTCAATTTTTGTTCCTGTTTCTGACGAATAACTGAAGAAAATAAAGGAAATGTATTGGGGCATTTGACCCATCCTTCAAGGCCACATAGGAGTGACTTTTAGCACCTAGAAATTAAAAGCAAGCTGATTGAAATCACAAATGTGGATGGAATTAACTTTTTATTAACTTGCCGCAGTATGTTTAAATGGAACCATGGCATGTTTTACCAAATTAAAATACTATATTTCTCAAGAAAACAACCATTAACCACCGTATACATTTTTTTTCTCAAATTTGAACCTAGATAATCAAATAAGATGAAAATGTCCAAACTATTTCACTTAAAAGTACCTTCATAGTGTATAATATGACTTTCCACTGAGAAGATAAGATAAGATGTCCTTTATTAATCTCATCAAAAAACTAGTAAAGATAAGAACTCTTTAAACATTGTTGTACAGTCTTCGAATCTCTCTTACTTACTAGTTGTTTTTTTTTTTCCTTTATCCAACTTTTCATTACCAAATCCGACTTTTTGAAACGTATATGACATCGGAAATAGCATCCGAAACGTTGTAATTAGACATTTGTGATTGGACGATCCTACCAGAAATGTCACAAAGCGTTTGATTGTTCTCCATACTTCAAATTCACTCGATGTCAGAATTGAGTCCCATCGTTCCGTTCCTTAAACCCACTCCTTAGATGTCCTTTCAGTGACGTAAAACTGCGGCTCGGGGGGAGATGAGGAGCGGCGAGACAAAACAAGCTGCAATTAAGAGAAGCGTTTGAAACATTCTCCAGGAAACATCTGCCACATTGATGTGCGCACCAGGAAAACACGAATTCCTCCGATCGGCCCAAACACAAGCAGCAGCAAAGTGATGAGATGATTATTTAAAAAGAGCCAAAAATAGAGCCAAGAAATTACGCACGTTTGGATTCCAGGTGAGAAATCAGGAAGAGGCCGGGACGCCGAGGAATGCTAATATAAACTGACATTATGGACGTGCAACCTCTGGAATGCACTTTGTAACACATAGTACCTTTGACATGTGGCGGCTGAAGACCACACCGCTGCAGTTGTGTCAATCAATATTTAGACCTAAAAAGTAGCTCCGGAAATATGTCCAAAGGAACGTAAAGCTGGGCTGTCTAACTTATTTATTATGACTACACATTGTCGCGCTTGTGCTTCACAGAAAACAGGTCCTGGGTTTGATTCCACCTCCAGACGGGGTCTTTGGTTTCCTTCAGGTGCACCAGTTTCCTCCAGGTGCTCCAGTTTCCTCCAGGTGCTCCGGTTTCCTCCAGGTGCTCCGGTTTCCTACCACTAAGAAGGTGTACAATAGTCACCCATAACACCCTCTCTACTCCCACTGTCTCTCTGGTGCTAGGAGTCTCCTGAAAAAGAAGAAATTAATAATGTCTACACCTGCATTTGAAAGCCAGATCCCGACAGACCTCTGTAGCTAAGCATGGCAGGGCCTGGTTAGCACTGTGATGGGAGGCCTCTGGGAACTCGAGGTGCCACAGTGGGATGTCTGCGGCTTTAAATTGCCAAACTGTTGTTCTGTCCTGAGGCAAGACACTTCATCCACAGTGCAGAGAATGAGTCTGGTGTGTGAGTGGATGGTTGGTGGTGATCAGAGCGAGCGATTGCCTCGCTTCTGTCAGTGTGCCCCAGGGCAACAGTGGCTACATTAGTAGTTTATCACCACCATGTATGAAGTGAATGAAAAATGAGTAAGTACTCTTTATTTACATAGCGCTTTTCACAGAGCAGTCACACAGCAATTTACAATTGTTGTTTTTTGGCATTTGTCTCTCAGTCCTCACACATGCAAAATGTCAAAAAAGAACTATATAAAACGGATGCATCATTATTATTATCAATAAATAAAATAATTGTTACAAATGAGTGAGAGTAAAATTATCTGAACAAATCAGACCACACCACTCTTCATCATATACAGCCCTATGAGTTTCTGGTTGACTCTTCAGGCTGTAGGGTGGTTCTCTCTTTTCCACTTTTCCGTTCGAAAAAGCTGATCCAAAGATGTGACAAAGGCCACGTACACATATGTGAAAATATAACCAATCTGTTGTAAAGCCAGGATCCAGTGACATAAAAGTTCAGTTGTGCTTCTTCATATAAAGAAGTAGAATTTACTTTTTTGTATTAGCACTCATGCTTTTCTGTGCAAAATTCAATCAAAATGTTACTGTTACCCCAAATTCTTCATTGCTTCACAACTTCAACTGGTGAACTCAGAAGAAATATGTTTTAATATGTATTTTTCCATAACACTTTCCCATAAAGAAGCCATAAAGACATGTTTCAATCCTGTCGCAACCTGAGCAGTCGCCACCCTTTGACGAGCTCTCTGTAGTCTGCATTGTGTTATTCTCCGAACTATCGTAAACATTTAACGTCCAAGGAGGGATAAGGGCCGCTCTCTATCGCAGCTCCAAAATGTCCGCCGCGCTGAAGAGACGAAAATAAATCTTTGTGAAGGGAAAGATTAGGGTCTGTCAGAGGAACATTTATCATAATCCCATCCAAATGTTACACTGTGTTTTCTAAGTGCTGATAAAACAGGAGAATTTTGTAAGTCCGTCCAAATCTTTCTGCAAATGTCGAGGCCGGCATGTTAAATGCAGCCGAACAAATCTGCCGTGAACTATACACAGTGAAGACAGGCGGTAAATCAAAAGTGAAGAACTATTGGAACAGCCATATCAGGAAACGCTGCACAAGCCAATAATCTGTGGAATCTGTGTTCTCACATAACTGAGGCATAATCAGTGTTCCTTCTAAACAACAGAGATCCCAATACTAAACAATATACTCTACTAACAATTTACAGGACACATGCAAGGACCATGTTACAACAATATTCCTAAAGCAGCAGGTAGGGGCAGGGGCCAGTGTCTAATCTGATGTTTACAGATGATTTTGTTCTTTTGCCTCCAATTCCAAGGTCATGGTTGAAATGGAGGAATGCCCCGTCCATCCAAAGGCTCTTCTTAGAAATTTCCTCTGTAGCGTGCATGGGTGCTCCCTTAGGCTGAGAATGAAATCCTCCAGGAGAAGGTCAGAGTAGAGCTGCTGCTTCTCCATGTTGAGAGAAGTGCCAGCTCAGAGCCATTGTCTTTTGCATCCTGGCTGACTTAGGCTCTGTTTAGATAGAGACGCTGTAACTATGAAACGTTAGAGTTGGGTATCGTTTGGCCTCCAGTTTACATGGAGACTGTGTTTCAGGTGAAAACCTAAGTGTTGAGAAACAGCCTCCAGAGTGAA
Source organism: Pomatoschistus microps (assembly GCA_029875035.1). Classification (NCBI taxonomy): domain Eukaryota; kingdom Metazoa; phylum Chordata; class Actinopteri; order Gobiiformes; family Gobiidae; genus Pomatoschistus; species Pomatoschistus microps. The sequence continues at coordinate 6,635 of JAPMNZ010873366.1, forward strand.
ACAGGACAGATACACTGCTCAGCGGAGGCTGTTTCACAGCCGTGTGAAGAAATGGTGTGAATTATCTGCCTGCTATGACCTCTCTACTTCCCCCATGTACATTTGGACATATGCAGTGGCAGAGAACAAACGTAAACAACAATGGTGTGTGCTTCACACGTTGCACGGAGAAGAATTCTACTCCTTCGGTCGTCCAAACGAAACTCTAGTTTCAGTTTCCATTTTCGCAGCTGCTGTTAAATGTAGAATTATATTGGTGCATTCTTTACCGTCTTTGGGGTGGGGAAGTGAATATACTGCCAGGGGTCGCGCATGTCATGTTGTAAAGTTCCTCTGCCCACTACTGGCCAGGCCCTAGAACTACAGTGTTTTCACGTCTCATCTAAACGCTGGAAACTGGTTTCTGTTATTTGCTTTGAAATGTCTGTGCAGCGCCTCCATCTAAACGGGACCTCAGTTGTAAGCTCCTTTCTCTCCCTGGAGCCAGGACTCCCCTGAAAAAGTGTGTGTGCATCTGCGTGTGCGTGCCTGTGCGTGCGTGTGTGTGTGTGTGTGTGTGCGCACACCTGTCAGGAACAGGTTTAGAAAGTGTTCTGTAAACAGAAGTGTGCTGAGGTTTATATGTCAACAAAAGACACACATCACCTCTCACCTGCTGCTCGGTGATCAACAATATTCTCCACAAACATCGCACAAAGTTCAGTGAGTCACTTGGAATACTTACTTAGACATCCTAAATAATAATGCAATACACACTTTATTGTAACTAAACCACTTCAACTCTCTTCAAGATCTAGAAGAATAACAGTGTATCCACATTCTGTAAGATCTTTAAACTATTGAGTCCCTTCTCCTCTGTATTTGCTGCATGACACACTGTGGTTAACATCTTAGATTCACCACACACATATAAAACACTATGATGTTTCCAATTAAATGAAGACAAGCTGCTAGGCCACAGAGAACCATGGGGCCTCTCTCAGGAGCTGTGGTCTCCACAGTGCAGCACTGGGGCCCATCTCTACATGTTAAAGCATCAGCTCCTGCAAAGGTGTGTGTTACTTGTGGAGCAGGTTTACGCACCGAGGAAACCAGGGAAAGGTCCGGGTGCACCCGGAGGAAACCGACGCAACCGGAGGAAACCGGCGCAACCGGAGGAAACCGACGTAGACACAGGGGAACATGCAAACTCCGCTCAGAAAGACCCTGTCCGAAGGGGATTCTAACCCAGGACCTTCTTGCTGAGAAGCTGCCACTCAGGTGAACTTGTGTGCATATTCAAACAAATAGGGAACAAAATAAACAGAAATACACACTTTAAAAGGGGGCTGGGTGAAGCAGACGCTTATTTGGCTCCAACCACTTTAACTCATTCAAAAGTCAAAGAAGAGAGGACCACCATCAGCTCTAAGCCTAAAGCATCAAATAACAACTAACATCGCTCTGTTCCGAAGATGACTACATTTTCAGACTCTTTCTGTTGGACAAACCACATGTGTTATTTAGGAAACAAAAAAGTTAGGTACCCCAGCGTATATTAGGTCTCAGTATATTTAAGGAAGTAGGTATGTGTTTTCAACTGCATTCCCATTTATATATTATGAAGATGTAAAAACAATGTAAAACATTAAACCTAATTAATTTCAACTCTGCTTCCTTAAATAGACATTTTAATTTGGCAAACTTCAAAAACATGCAGAATTATGTCCGTATGGCCCTCTCCTGCTGAAGACGTGACCCTTCTTACTTAGCACAGCACATTCTGATTTCAGCCCCACGCCCTGTAACCCGACACACACTCATTATTTCAAAACCAAAGCTGAAAAATACATATCCCAACATTCCGCTGGTCTTTTTCACACACTTGTGTCCATAATAATCACGGGTTTGGAGGAGGAAGAGGCAGAGGAAGTGTCCCGGCTGGGAACAGGGACCAAAACAAGCGGAACTGCAGTTTACGGAGGAAAAAACACAAGAAGCCAAAAATACCTCTGAGCAGAGATAGAGAGAACGTGAGGCTTCCTCAGTCAGTGGCACATCCTACTCAAGCTGCTCTGGAAATGTTCATGTCACACTAAAAGGAAACCATTATGCAAAATCTACACAGAGGTGCATCTGTTTTGATCTTTTCAAGTTCCAAACCGTGACCCTCCCTCTGCAGCACTACAGCTCCACAGCACTAAGTAATGTATATGCTTGTGTATTGTTTTGTAACTATGCAACTATCTGTGTCCTTTAATCCTTCCTCTGGGAAAACAAAACAAAAATGTGGATTGATCGTTCATATTTGATAGTGGTAAAGAAAGAATGATCACAAATTAAATAAATTCTGGCACAGACATTCAGGGCTCTTCATGGTCAGGCGCCTGAACACATCCAGGGCCTGATCCACCCCTGTGTCTCCAACCTCCACTCAGAACCTTTTGACGATCCCCCGCACTCGTTTTAAAACCCGAAGAGACAGATCCTGCCAGGCAGTTGCTTCTCACCTTGGAATGAGCTTCTCCAGCGCATCTATGAGTCTGTTGATGATTTCGAGATTTCGACAACAGGACCGTTTTGAAAAATGAATATCACAGAACTGAGATTGACACCAGAGGCCAGAATCTGCATCGCTCGTCATCTTGTAGAATCACCACCAGACTTTCCCTCCTTTAATCAACTTTTGGTTAGGCTTAGGGTATGAGAATAAGATGATGGGCTACACTTGTTGGCCTGGAAACTGATCTGTTTATGAAATCATATTCTTAGTGTAACAAGTTTGAAAAGTGAGCATTTGAACAGAAGGGGTGGGGGATGTGTTTGTGCCAGAAGTTCCTGATATTAGTGTGGATGGAGCTAAAACTAACCACAGGTCTACTTTTGAGCTAAAAAAAATCTTGTAATATATCAACTTTTAGCTTAGAATGAGTCGGGGCCGATGGCTTATACTGGTTGCCTTACATCTGTCAGTGTGCCCCAGGGCAGGTGTGGCCACAGTGGTAGCTTATCATCACAATGTTTGGAGTGAAAGAATAATGTGAAGCGTCTTTGAGTGTCCAAAAAAGCGCTATATAAAACCGATCCATTATTGTCTTCAACAAGAGAGGGCTGCTGAAAGAACACACATTTTTTCTTTTTCTTTTTTTTCTTTTTCTTTTTAAAAACTAGATCCCAACCTCATTCTCCTCCTCCTCTTGTTCGTGCCTGGGCCTGGCTGCTAAACTCTCGCCGGTGCTAACTTTCTGGCATCTCCGTGGGTGAGATGGTGGATGCGAGCCGCGGTTGCTGAGCAGATTAACCAAAGCAGAACTATTCCGAGCCGCACGGCCACAACAAGCAAGGAGCCAGAGTCTGAGCGGCCAATCAGCACGCAGCAACTGTCGCACATGGAACACGGAAGAGATTGCAAATAAACACTGTGTGAAGACTGTCGGGCTGGTTTGGAGAACTGCTTTGAACGGCTGCATCTACAAGCATGAGTTTTATGTGGGTCTGAGGACTAGTTTTCCCCAGATCCCTGTTTAAAATATCAGTTAGAAGTAAATAGTAGACCTGCACAATAGAATGATCCCATGTGTCAAAACAGCAGAAAAATCAAGTTCGCCACCCCCTTCCAGGAAGCTTGCCAAAGGACTTAGAAATAGACATATCAACTGATATACTGAATATTTCAGATTGTATTATCAATTATTATGATTTATCATTGTAAATGCAACCTTACTTTGTGCACTATTAACAAATATTAGTAGCTCCCTGCCTTTTTGTTTTGTTTTGGGAAAGCATGTGGAGACACCTGTTCTATCAATGCAATGTGGATGAAGT
>JAPMNZ010873476.1:0-12123 GCA_029875035.1 Pomatoschistus microps
TAAAACATGCCAAGTGATGTCTTGAGCTATAATTCCTTGAGTGACATTACATGCGCTTGTTTTGGTTCACCAACTAATCGATTCATATAAAGAATCATCGCCCAAACTAATGAATTCACAAAATAATCGTTAACTACAGCCCTAATGTACACATGTAATAGACTGGAACTGGTCATTGTTTGTGGTACCGTAGATAACCATAGACTGTAGAAGGAGTGGACTAACCGAGTGCTGATGTCACCCACAGTGTTTGCAATATTGCTGAAGAAGCCGACAAAGGCTAACTCTAACTCAGATAGCAACGACCTAGCAACCAAAGAGCCAATCAGGAGTGGCACTGGTCTGCTGTTACTTGCACTACACAGAGCGCACCTGATTGGTCAGTTGTTAGGGGACATATCTGAATTTACAAAGACATTATCAAAACATTCAAACCAGGATCATACAGAGAAGTGAATCACAGACTGAAATCAAAGCCCAAAATGGTGAGTGTGACACAAACAGTTACAGACTACTACGGTTTTTACTTTTATCAATCTAAATGAAAGCGAGTTGGAGCAAACTTGGTCCATGAGCACTTCCTTCATCACGGGTTAGCGTTGTCCATTCCTAAATACAGTCAATAAGATGAAGCGAATAGAGCACCACCCACAACATACAGTAATCATTTGCCTAATCCACTTCATGGGTTCACATGTTTAGTTTTTAACTTTTTCTATACCCTGTGTATTGGAAAATCTTGACAGAATTTCGTGGCAGAATCGGCAAAGCTCCAGTTTGGTTGGACGGATCCAGTCAGCAGTTGCAGCCTTTCTCCGGGGCAGCTCTGGCCAGCTCCTCCTCCTCATCGGCCGGGTAGAGGACCTTGGCCGTCAGCCCGCTCTTGACTCCGTCCCAGCCGTCTCTGGTGGTGATCTCTCCCATCTTCATGAGCTCGTAGATGTCCCGGGTGAGGAGCTCGAAGGCGCGCTCCACGTTGCTGTTGCATTTGGCCGAAGTCTCCACGTAGCGGATGCCCAGGTCGGCCGCCAGCTGCTCAGCCTCGTCCCGGGTCACTTTGCGTTCTTTGCTGAGGTCGCTCTTGTGGCCGATGAGGATGTAGACCATGTGGTGGGGCAGGATGTGCTCGCTGACTTCCTTGTGCCAGTCCCGCACGTGCTCGAACGTTTTGCGGTTGGTGAGGTCGAACACCAGCAGCCCGCCCACCGAGTTGCGGTAGTACGATGTGGTGATGGATCTGTAGAGGCAGATTCACAAGGTAAGAGCAGGGCAGAGAGACCATATTTGAAGAAACGAATGTGTCAATGAGTTGTTTTAGTATTGGCAGTAAATATGAAAGATTTGCTCAGTAAAACTTGATTTGTATGGCACTAGAACAGATGCAGATTTTCAAAATACTGCTTGGTAAAGGGGAAATTGCAAGCCTTTCAAATATTTTTTTTTCTAATTTAATCCCATGTATTTTGTCAATTCAATTTGTTTTTGTACAAACAACAGCAAACGTCTCGGAGGACTTTGCACAGTTGTCAATTCGTCAACAACAGATCAGAGAATCAAACCGTTTGAACACAGGAATTGCAATATTAACAAACACATTGATTCATAGAGAGTGGGATGACCAATGTCCATAATGAAATGAACTATTCATTTTTCATTTATCCAACTATTTCCACCAGAGAACGCAGACACCACCTGTTCAAAACTGCCTACACTTGATAGTTTATTTTTAGCTTTTTATTTATTTATTTTTGTTGCTAATTAACCTGCCCTTTTGTTTCTTTGAGTCTCCAAAAAATCACTATGTCATGATGCATTATTATTATTATTATTATTATTATTATATTACATATTAGTTGATGTAAAAAATAATCTGTCATAATACATTTGAAATTGTACACCCTCAGGCAGACATGTCACTATTTGAGCCAAATTTTTGAGATACTGAATGATTTAGCTTTGTGATCAAACCTGGCCCTTTTACAGAAATGTTCATTACAGTGCCGTCACAGCTCTCAGCAGAAAGAAGGTACTGGTTCGATTCCACATTCTGCTTTTTCTGTGGAGGTTTTAAAAACTGGGATCACAATGACGGAAACCAAAGGTACAGAAAATCCCTACTTTTAAAATGAGTGATAAAAGATGAATAATAGGCCAATCAAAATATAGCTTCTTCATGGAGTAGACTAGAGGGAAGTCCGGAGGGAAGTGTTGGTTTTAAATCAAAAGTAAAACTGCTTGACAAGCATTATGTCACATGATGGTAATATTATGGGAACAATTGTATTCAAACATTATGTTGCAGATTAGAGCCACATTAAGCAAGGATCTTTTTTGCCTTAAGTGACCAGTAAAGTTTTAATACAGCTTTCCAGAGGGCGGTGTTAAAGGTCAGCAGATGGCTTTAGTGTTCCTTATTTATTCCCTAAAGGCCATTTAACACAAAGTGAAAAATCTTTAGCTTTACACAAACAACTTAATTACATTAAGTGGGTTAACAGCCAGCCCTATAGCCTCAACTATGAAGAGTCCCTAGTCCAGACTCCATAAAAAAAAGATTCCAAGTGGTTTCAGTTATAGCCAGTGGCCTATTTACATGTGTTTCTTCACCCAAAAGTAGCTCAGAAGAGATGAAAGGGAACCTCGAGGAAAACCTCTTCTCAGAACACTGGATTTCAAAAGCAAAGCAGATCTAAGTTGCAGAGAAAAGCCTCGGCAGCCGCTTGAAAGAGAACAATCAACAGGCCAAAAACATCCACGTTTGAGACCTGTCATCCTCCTGTTGCAGTCTCCGTTGCCTAGGAGACTAGGATCCCAGAATGAGGAGGATGCAGAGACGTCCATCATCCGTGAATGAATGCAATGGTGATGCAATGTGATTTTTCTAGTGCAGATAAATTAGAAGACCAGGGCAAGAGTAATCATGCCCTGACCTCCTTCTCAGATGCCCCCTTTATCAGCTGTCAACATGTGAGCTTTTTAGTGCTAGCAGAGATTGCATCATGTTGTCTGAATGGAATTTGTCAGTGTAAAATGTCTGTGCCACTACTGTCCATGATGCCACTCTAGTTTAAATGTGCCTGTCTTTACATGCAATCAAATGACATACACTTTGATCCACGCATTTTCAACATTTACCAAACAACATACCATACCATAATGTTGCTAGGTCATGTTGTATGGAGGCCATTGCTATATTCATAATGGCCGACTCTGTGAATGATCCAAATCCAAAGCTAATTTATTGCAAGTGTATTTTACGAGTGAATTATTCTCGTCCTGTTCCATTTCTTTGCATGTTGGGACGAGCACCATTTGTGGGGTTTCTTGTCCTCCATAGATCACTATACGCATATGCCCCTCCATTATTAAACATCAGATAATGCTTCTTAAAAATGCGATATATAATAACACAAATGGCTTTCTGGGATATGTTATATTCACCTGAATCGCTCTTGCCCTGCAGTATCCCACAGCTGGAGCTTTATCTTCACCCCGGGTTCTATATCCAGCGATCGAGCATAGAAATCTACCCCGACCGTGGGATCTGCTACATCACTGTATATACCGTCCGTGAAGCGCTTCAGCAACGACGACTTGCCCACAGTGGAATCACCGAGCAGAATGATCCGAAACTGATATTGCCACAAAATATCCATGGCATGACGATCGTGCGTGGAACAAAGCCCCCCACAGTAAGATGTTTACATGGGCCGCGCTGCTGGACGTCCGTGCAGTGTGTTGCTCTGGAGGAAGAAGCGAGAAGCAGGCTCTCCACGGAGCGAATCACGTGACGAGCGGTACCCCTGCTCCTGCACGGGCCACTGGAAGCCCACAGCCACACAGAGACCGATTGTGAGAACAAACGGATAAGCCCTACTGATATTTTAAGCCTAAAACTCTATTTCTGAGCCACAAGTGTGCGTCTCGCCTTTTTTCGCAATCCCACATTCTTTCACCGCTATTGTTAATGTCTTTTGTTGTATGATCCATTCCAAGCAGACACAAAAATGGCACATGAAGTTGGTCGCTGTCCGTGGTTCTGAAATAGGCTCGGAAAAACACAAAGACGAATATTGCATGTATATCGATGTTATTTCTACACGTAGAATCGATAAAACCTCGTTAAAAGTCCCCAAGTAAGTTGACAACGCAACACAAACAGACGTGCTGCTGAATAAAGGCAGTTATTGCGCGAAACACACAATAAACTACGTATCCCAGAATGCCATTTGACACGTGAGTGCAGGAAGCCAATCAGCGCAGACCGGAAAAGGCGCTGGGGTATATAAACTTCCTCGAATCTTCTTTCCGTCCTCTTTCAGCTGTATGACCATAGTTGGAGTGAACAACTCAAAGTCGACGAGCTTAAACAAGGTAAGGGTATGTCTTTGTCTGCTTCCGCGATTTATTATATCTTTCTAAAAATGCTAAGTTAATGTTGAAGCCACGAAGTAAACAGAAGTTGTCAAAATCATAAGTCGTGCTACTACTTTCTCGTAAGAACGCATTAGCAATACTGTAATAACTGGCGTGTCATCTTTAATCTGCCTAGTTTTAATTAAACTCATGAAATTGCTTTCTATGCTGGTTCTCATTTCCTTTTTGCCGATTGCATGGCAAAAACCCTCGTTAATAGTAGCCCACTTAGCATTAGCATCTTCTGCATACCACGTGGCTTTTGCACCAGCAGGGACATTTGACTAATTATGGCTTTGATGACACACTTGCCCTCACTGATAATGGTGATGAGGCTTCTATGTACTCTAACTGAGCCATTTACACCTAATGCAAATATTTACTTAACTGTGTAAAGTTTTGTATGGTCACCACAGCATTTGAGTGGTACAGTTGTGTTAAATGTCTTTCCTCCCCTAGGTTCTATACAACCCAGGCCTAATACCAGAATGGGCTCTACACAAAAGAGGCAAGTATCAAAATATTGCGAATTATATTTTAAGGCACTATCGAAGCCGTCCATGTTCCTTTGTAGCAGTGGTCGGTCAACATGATGCCGAAATCAATACTTTCACCGACGGTCGCTGTTCAGTTATTGTAACTGTTTCAGCAACAATTTGGGAAAGGACATACTAACTTAATTTAGAGTTTTGTACTAAATGTCGTTTTTGTGTAGGTTCTTCCAATCCATGGGGTGTGGAATTGGTTAAACCAGACTACAATCAATTTGGATTTTGAATAAGGTATGATGCCATGAGAAGTTCTTGTCCCTATAATTGCTGTGATGACACACTTGCCCTCACTGATAAAGGTGATGAGGCTTTTATGTACTCTAACTGAGCTACACTAGCCCGATGTAAGCAAATATTTAAAATGGGCTAGACTCTTATGTTTTTCTTTTCCTCTCAGGAGTTTGAAAATCAGAGATGGCGTTGTCTGGCCCTGGGTCTAGGCCTGTGCGGGCTGTCCTGTAGACCTGCCAGCTTGAGCACCTGTGTGGCTGGCGCAGAGGGTGGCTGGCTTAGCTGCAATGTTTCAGGTAAACATTCAATTCCCAGCTACTTGAGGAAGGACAAAGGCACGCTATCCTAAGTACCTGTGCTTTTTTGTAGCGCTGGTTCTCCAAGTGCGTGCCAGAACATTGGGTGGTCTTTGACTGCTGTGGCCTTAACTATGCCACCAGCAGCCACTCAACTGTCCTACAAGACTTTGTTCTAATGAATAGATGTATTATCTAGTTAAAAGTGTTTAATGCGTTATTTCTCTTTATAGGGGTGCACAGGCTTTTGAAGACTTTACGAGGTTAAACCTTCGTTGGCTTTGAGGTGAGTAACTTTGATGTGAGTAGGTAGTTTACGGCTGATCAATGATGACCAACTGAATGGTGACTTTTGGATGAAACTAGCGGATATGGGACTGAGATTGGCTGTACTCTACATGCTTTTTGCCAGCTGATGCAGTGTACTAATCTGTCTTCTGTTTTTCAGGTCCTGTGAAGATTCAAAGAATGAAATGAATATTTGTCAAATAAACTTCTGTTGAATCCAATTTGTTTGCGTTGTGAATATAGTAACATGGACATGCATTGTGTGATTGGGTTCAAACAACCTAAGCAGTGTTGTGACTATTCAACTGAAAGTGCCATTATGGCCCACACTATTGACCAGGTGATTATGTAATTCCCTAAAATATAAAGCTGAAATTTGACAACTTGCTAACCCTAGATGTTTTGGACCAGAAATCTTTCATTTTACTTTAGACCCACGGGTTAAAGGAAGATCCTTAAATTGGCCTTGTAAGTTTATAGCATTAATGGTTCATTTCAAAGGACAATGCAATAAACTGTCAATTTGCATGAAACAATCACAGAACTGTTATATTGGGTTGCATCAATCTTTCCAAATTAGCTTGCACTTAAAGCAGGGATGTCTACTTAATTCAGAATCTGTCCCAAAGTGGGCCACTACCCACATGCAGTCAGCTGGGTTGGAGTGTACTAGTGTCCTTAGTCATCTTACCCCTGTAATATCCCAGATGAGAGTCACTGGCTTCTCATAGGAGGTGCAGGTGGCTCAAACTGGGTACTCCCTTATTCCTGCAGTCATCCAAAGCTTTAACATGTCTTTCTCCAGTGTGGTCAAAGTGTCCTGTCTTATAACTCGAGCAAAATTCAACAAGTCTCACCAGCCATTTCCCTAAACACCGCATAGAATGTACCAGACCCCGAATCGTTGGTATAAGCCAGAAAATATTTATTATGAAATTCCATTAAAAAGAAACCAGTTAATTAGAAATAGAAGGCAACTTCAACTCTGAGATTTCAGAGTCAGGTGTGCTGCTCCCACTTCGGTCACTGTATGTGTCTCTGAAAAACAAAGGCCGGCCAATCATTCAGGGTTAAAGCTATTCTTAAATATATAATAGGTTTAATACGTAGTTATTTAAATATGAAGTCCCAGATTGTCGAGTAAATTTAAAGTCACAATTTTACTCTTTAAACACTGCTGCTGTCCAGATTCATACCATCCAGTCATTGTGCCTTCCATGATCAACACAGACCTCATCTTTATGGATCCATCGTCACACAACTGCTAAAACTGTTGGCAACAGCTGGTTTTGGAGTAATTCAGGTTTACTTTGAACTTAAACGCTGAAAAGAGTTTGAGTTCCGTTGCATCACCGCTGCATCATACTCCACGCAGTTTGGAGAGACCAGGGTGAGCCAATCATGTGCACCAAATTTAATAAGTTGCCAATATAAAAATGTCATCGCTGTTTGCATGTGTAAAAATAAAGCCATGGCACTTCCATCTCAAGGCGTCTGATGTCGAGAGTGTATTCCCCGTTGGCATTAGAAACTCCACTGACCGAAATGTAATTATTTTAGGACATTTATGGCAGATTTAATTCATTACTATGAATGTAATGGTGAGTGTCATTCATTTTTTGTACCATTTGTTTTAATGTTTAAGCATTCAAATCTTATGCTGACATAGTTAGATTTCGGATTAGGTTTTTGTGGCGTACCACAATATTTATGAAAGGTTTTGCCTGATATTGAAGCTCATCAGGCTTTTTCATTTGGCTACATACACCCAATTTTATAATGGGGCTACCCGGTCTTTTGTCTCATACGAGTTATCCCCTCGTTACCATAAACGTGATCTTGCTTTCCTCCCCTTAAATCAATTGTGGGAAATTGGAAAACAAAGGTACAAATCAAATAGTTACTTTGGGTCTAAATCGTAATAAATATTTATTGTTCGCTTTATATTCAATTGCCAACACTGACTTCAGCAGCTATTTACCGTGGAGACAATCTGCAGCCTTTCTGCAAGTAGCTTGGGAGCCTCCCTGCTGCCGCCAATAGTAATCCAAGATACGGTGGTGATGGTTTGATTGGACGAGAGGTGAACTCTGGGTGATACTGCACTCCAACAAAATATGGGTGATCTGGTTTTAAAAATGAAAAACACTTTCAGTGATGAAGTTCAAATAAGAAAATACTTTCCACTTTTCACTTACCATCCAGTTCAATTACTTCCATTCGCTCGCCTTCAACATCCTGACCTACAAACCGGAAACCCTTCTCCTCAAAGTGGCTCTTCAGCTCTGGATTGACCTACATCATAATATAAATATAAGTACTGTTTGTTATCGTGACAGATCTACATGTCCTGTAACCAATGTTGAACCATGTGCCTGATGTTGGCCTGTGTCTCTGTATTTGTGTAAATGGTGTCGTATAAGCACATGTGGGCTGGGCATCCTGGTATGCAAGACACTAATAAAAAATTATCTATGGAGATATATCCAAAGGTTATTTCTCACCATATTCAACGTGTACTTGCCTCAAAACGATGTCTGTGCCTTTCTTCAACATATTCTGCATCACCATAGAGCTTCCCTATAAATGGAAAATGGCATAAGTACAAATGCATTTTTAAATATATACCTATCAGTACGTTCAAATGTCCTCACGCAAAATACTGTTGTTAGTTTTAAAGATGGTTCTTCTTTTCCCCAATCTCATTGTTCCTCCCATTTGACCAGGATTGTGTTCTGGCATATCGATTACCTGTTAAACGTATACAAAATTCATCTTAACAGATGAAGCATTAATAGAAAAGCTTAAAATGCGCTTTTATCTTACCACTGGATGTTTAGACTCTGGGTCAAATTCTGTCGAGTTTGCATCTATAAAAGCAGATTTAGTAGTTTTAATATAAAAAGGCACATCTCATTTTTAGTAAGTTTTAGTGGGTTACGGTGCGCTACCTTTCCATCCAAGTGTGTTCCTGGCAAATTCACAGACTGCTAACTGCATTCCTAAACAAACACCTGGGCAGGAGGTGGAAACCTGTTATTGAATGAGCTTTCAACGAGAATGAAATATACAAACTGAAATAAACTGATTACCGAGGAAAGGCTTCTTCTGTTTCCTGGCCCAACCAATAGCGTGTATCTTGCCCTCAGTTCCCCTGACACCAAAACCACCCGGAACCAGAATGCCACTGAAATAAGAAGCACATTAATATACTGAATACATCGGTTTACTTGAGTACTTGCACTTACTCAGCGCTGCACAGCTTTTGCCAGGCATCATGGTATTTCACCGGTTCCTCGTGTAAAGTACTTGGCTCAAGAGCTGCAGAGTCTATATACTAAAATAAGAAGCACTAAATTAATACATTCAATCCCAAATGGCTGTACGGTGTTCACTAAGCTTCCATAAAAGGCCAACCGCAAAACCAGCACTTACTTTGACTTCTAGCTTGTGGCTAATGGACAGAGCCGAGTGCTCCAATGCCTTAATAACAGAGGCATAAGAGTCAGAAAACTTTGTGTACTTTCCCACCAAGGCTATGGAACAGTGTTCTAGGAGCCTGTCCGATCTGCAATCATCAAAACACATATTTGTTTCTGAACAATGGATTACTAAAACATGCAGTTGTAACCGTTGTAACCTGTCAGACATCTCCTTCCACTTGGTGAGCATCTTCCTGGGGCGGGTCTCGATGGGCATGTTGAGCCTGCGGCTCAGGTAGCCCACCACCCCCTGGTCCTCCAACAACAAGGGCACTCTGTAGATGGAGGAGACGTCATGGACACAAATCACCTGAAATAAACAACACACAATTAGAACTGAAACGTTTTATCTGGAAAACAATATATTTACCTGCTCTGGGGCAACATGGCAGAACATTGAAATCTTTTCTTTGACAGAAGTCTCCAAAGCGGTGGTGCAACGGCACATTATCTGAAAAATGGGTCAACAGGATGTTTTTCATATTACTTCAAAAGAGTGTAAACAAAACAACTGTGACCAAATGTATTGAGCAGAACTCACCAGATCAGGAGACAGGCCCAGTCCTCTCAGCTCTCGGACACTGTTCTGGGTGGGTTTGGTCTTCTGCTCCCCTGTTGCACTTGGCTGAAAACAGCAAGTGCAATGTTTGAGTCATCTATAGTATCCTGTTTTAAAGATACCATTGCTCAGACAATAACTATTTTCACTGCCTGCCACTGGTACACACTCACTGTTCACCTTTGTTAATATTTTGTATTTACATTTCATCATTTGTGACACACTGGCGAGTCTCACAATGTACCAATAATAATAAAAGCACAAAATCAATACCAACAGTATTTGTTTGAGAACTATAACAATGAATTCATGGGTCTAATATTAAGGGTGTGTTTTTTTCTAACCTGTGGTATCAAGCTGACGTGGATGTTACAGAAATTCTCCCTCTTGACTTTAAACTGGAACTGCCTGAAGGCCTCAATAAAAGGCATGCTTTCGATGTCTCCAACAGTTCCTCCCAACTGAAAAACACAGCTCAAGTTATGACTCAAAGTTCCCAGAAAACGAATATGTGACAAGTCAGGCTGACCTCTATTACGCAAACTTGAGGTTCCACGCCGTCGTCATCAACAGGGACTTTGGCCTGCTTCACAACCCACTCCTGAATGGCATCCGTTATATGTGGAACCACTGAAACGGCAGGAGAACTATCAACATCGGTCCAACACTCAAAATACATCTCACACATTCAAATAACAACCTTGTACTGTTTTTCCGAGGTAGTCTCCCCTCCTCTCCTTGTTGATGACCGACTGGTAGATCTTCCCTGTGGTCAGGTTGTTGTCTCTGGTCAGTCGGATGTCCAGGAACCTTTCGTAATTCCCGAGATCCAAGTCCACCTCGCCTCCATCGTCAAGCACAAAAACCTCCCCTTAAAAAATAATAAAAAATAAATAAATAATAGAAGAAAGACAACATTAGAAACACTTCCAGAGACTGGGGAAGAGCATATTATAAAGCCATACCATGTTCATACGGTGAAAAGGTTCCAGCATCTATGTTGATGTAAGGGTCGATCTTTATAGCAGTGACATGGAGGCCGCACGACTTTAAAATTGTTCCCACGCTACTTGCGATAATGCCTTTTCCGATGCCAGAGATGACGCCGCCAGTGACTAGGATGTATTTCATTGTTCTTGTACACTCTGGTATCTAAAGTCAAGAAAATACACACATTAAAACCAAAAAAAATACAATGAAAACAAAAACTATGTAAGTAGAAAAAAAGACAAAGATGTGGCGTTTGCTGCAGGTGTTACTATAAACCAAACCTTGGTAAAAAAAAAAAAAGTTTAAAAAAAAAGGGTGCTTTTGGAAAAACAAGGAGCTAATCTGGCATTCCTAAACAAAACTAGCAAGGAAACCTCAAGGTCTAAATGGCCAGAGTCAAAGTTAAAGAACTTTTACATTTGGTGAAGGCCAATGAGCTCTCTGGGATCTTTAATGCTGCAGTTCCATAGACCTCACTTTAAGGCCTGGTTCCTGCTCTGTTGGTGGTGGGACCTAACATAGACAGGTTTTTCATTTTCCAAATCAAGTTAAACCGGTAAAATTCACCACAGTTGTCCTCCAGTCAAGTTGTAGAAACATCTCAAAAACAATCAGTAGAAACAGGTCACATCTGAGCTCAGTAGTGAGATATTTTCAATTCTTAGATAGATATAGATATATATATTAATATATCTATATTATCTCTCTCTCTCATATATATATAGATATATTAATATAGATATATATATTAATTCACTTTGTTATTATAGGGTAGTGCGAGTAGATAGACAGGAAAATAATACATATATATACATATATCTCAGGTTGGTTAAGTATTTTACAGACATCCCAGCTTGATAACATATGCCAATGCCATACTCAAAAAAATCACTTTTTAATAATATAACTGGTGTTAAATGTCTATTGCGCATATTTAAGTACTAGATTTGCATTAAGATTTTGTATGCATGCCTTTTACATCTTAAGATAAGATAAAACTTTATTGATCACAGAGAACTGTACAGGTTACATTTGTCATCAATAGGATCACAAAGGGTGTGCAAAAAGACAGGAATTATGCAAAACCACAGGAAGTGTGAAAACATGTTAAAAAGATGATGAAAGCAAAAGCATTTTAAAGTGCACTCTGGGCTGTTCCCTGGACTCTGTGGAGGAGGTGAGGGACAGGAGGGTGCTAGTCAAAGCCACGTCCATCATGGACAACACCTCCCACCCACTGCACAGGACTATAGAGGAGCTCCTTCAGTGGAAGACTGAGGCACCCCCAGTGTAGGAAGGAGCGCTACCGC
>JAPMNZ010873542.1:0-50215 GCA_029875035.1 Pomatoschistus microps
TGTCTTCTTGGTTATTAATTCGGGGGGGCCGCAAAGACCCGTCAGATTTTTAAGGGGGCCCCGGTGTTACTGACTTTGGGAATGGCTGCTTTAACCCATTCAGGCCGGGATCCCTGCATTTCTATCTCTAGAGCTGGGAGCAGACTGTTCGTTTATCTTTTTTTGACCACTTCTCTTCATTGGTAAATTCTCTGGACCAATGAAATGCATCAGGATAAACCAGGGATTGAAATTTCCTTTGGATCTGACTTTTTCCTGTAGAAAATGTCCTTTCTGTGAAACGTGTGACTGCAAGCACTTTCTGTTGTTTGCTGTACGTACTTGAACTGGATTCCACATCCTCTGTTCTGACCCCGGGAGCAACTGCGGCCGCTTTGTGTTGACAGCGGTTCCCATGAGCCACTTTAACAACAGCTCAGCGAACGCGCAGCTGTAACGTGGTACCGAGCACGTACAGGACCATAAACGCGTGTTCAGGACCATCTGCCGCTGGTTACAAGTGCAGGTCCTCCCCGTGTTTCCCCCGTGTCTCCTACCAAAGCACAGCCAAAACTCCCAAAATTAAAGCTGGGTTCCTAAATTGTCCCTTGCATTAACAATGCATGTGGGTTGTGCACAAAAGTAAAATGTTGTGAACAAATTAAATAGAGCCCTTAAGAGCCCTGTGAGTCATTATTTGACTTTTTTGGCTGAGAGTGGATTTTTTGACGATATTTGGTCAAGTAACCTTTGACATTGGGCAAGTAAAATATAAATGGTGATTGGCCAAAGGGCAAGTGGCTGACAAAGCTTAATGTCGAGGCCTGCGTAATACAATTGTAAATATTCTGTACGGCATCATGTATTGAATGAAATAAATAAATACATTGCCATTGTAGGTGCCCAAGATGATTGAAGGCCGAGAGTACGTCATCAGAATCATGGCTCAGAACATCTATGGTGTCAGCGATCCTCTACTTTCTGCTGAGACCAGGGCCAGAGATGTTTTCAGTAAGTATTCTTTCCTGTGATGACAATACTTCCCTCTAAAAATGACAATATGTAACTTTTTAGAAGTACCATGTCACCTACCTAATTTCATGGGTATTGTTTTTTACTTAGCATAGCTTACGTAGCTTATTTCTTGTGAGTCAGATAAGTAGAGAAAAAAAAGCTCATGAGGTGCTCTATCTTTGTCGATTTTTAACCAAAATAGTGAAATACTGTGGATTTAATTTATTCAATTGTATTGCATGTCTTAACCCTGATCAATTCTATTATTAATTCCATTGCAGAGGTGCCTGATGCCCCCAAACAACCCACTGTGAAGGAGGTCTACCATGATACTGCTCTTATTACCTGGGAGCCTCCTGCGGATGGTGGAAAACCTATCTCTGGCTACATTGTTGAGAAAAAAGAGACTATGGCCAAAAGGTAATAAAAGACTAAACAGAAGTAATAATGTGAACTCTGGCTAGATGGTAACCATAATTGGTATTTTTAGATGGGTTCGTTGCAACTCAGAGAGGATTTATCCCAAGGTTGAATACTGGGTGCCTGAGTTGTTGCAGGGCTGCGAGTATGAGTTCAGAGTCAGTGCTGAGAATGTGGTGGGAGCTGGTGATCCAAGCCCACCGTCCAAACCAGTCTTTGCCAAAGATCCCATTGGTTTGTTATGCAATTATAATACAGATTACAGAATGTGTGCATTTACATTTCTTGCTCTAACTTTACTAAATATATCTTCACCTCAGTTAAGCCCAGCCCACCAGTGAATGTTCACCACATAGATTTCAGTAAAGAGTCTGTCACTTTGGTCTGGGAGCCACCCAAGGACAAAGGCCGTGGAAAAATATTTGGATATCTGCTGGAGTTCCAGAAAGCTGGAGACGAGGAGTGGGAGAAGGTGCGTATCTAAGCTTGGGATAGAGCACATTGACACTGGTCATAATTAGCCTACATTATGCATTTGTTATTTCTGTTGTTACCAGGTCAATCAAACTCCTGATTCTTGCCCAGACACAAAGTTCAAAGTGATCAACCTGGAAGATGGAAATCTTTATCGGTTCAGAGTTATGGCCGTGAATGCTGCAGGCGAGTCTGATCCAGCCTGTGTCAAGGAACCCATCAGAGTGCAGGATAGACTTGGTAAGATATACCGTTGGCACAAAGCTGAAGACAACATATGCAAAACTAACCATGACTATTCTTTGCCCATCTAGAGCCCCCAGAGTTGATTCTGGATGCCGGTATGACCCGTGAGGTGAAGGCCATGGCTGGCACACACATTAATCTCATGGCAGAAATCAAAGGTGCTCCCTTCCCTACTGTCACTTGGAAGAAGAATGAGGCAGAGGTGCCCACAAGAGCAGATATTGAGACCAATCAGACTGGCACTAAGTTGGAGATGAGATTCTGTAACCGAGAGGATTGTGGTGACTACACCCTCACTGTGGAGAATGCAGCTGGATCAAAGACTGTTACATGCACTGTTTTGGTATTTGGTAAGTTGATGAATACAACATAGCTTTATCACTTACATTGTAAATTATTATCATCGTGTTGATTTACAAATTTGTTAAATTATTTCCTCTTGTATATGTTTGATGCTGTCTTTAGACAAACCAGGCCCCATCCAGCACTTGCGAGTGTCTGATGTCAGATGCGATTCTGTAAACTTGTCCTGGAAAGACCCTGAGGACAATGGTGGTGTACGCCTCACTAACTTTGTTGTTGAGAAGAAAGACACAACCTCCACTCAGTGGGTCCCTGTCTGCTCCACCTCCAAGAAGCGCAGCATGATGATTAAGCATCTGATGGAAGGAACTTCCTACACATTCAGAGTGGCTGCAGAGAACCAGTATGGACGCAGTGAATTTGTGGAGACCCCGAAGGCTGTTAAGGTCATGAATCCATTGTGTGAGTAAACACAGCATATCCCTTTGTTCAATGTATCTAAGAACTGTGATGGCATCAGAACATCCTTATCTATGTGACCTCTTATTTCCATAGTTCCACCTGGCCCCCCTAAAGATCTGCATCATGTTGATGTTGATAAGACAGAGGTGTGGCTGGTATGGAACTGGCCTGACCGTAATGGAGGAAGTGACATCACTGGCTTCTATGTAGAATATCAAGAAGAGGGTGAAAAGGAATGGGATGAGTGGAAGACTGTGAGTATCCCTGAGACTCATGTGACTGGCCTTGAAGAAGGAAAGACATATCGTTTCCGAGTCAGGGCTGAGAATGTTATTGGTCTCAGCAGACCTGATACCACTGTGCCAATCCTCTGCCAAGAAAAACTGGGTGAGACACTACTCTAGCACAGTGTACATTGAAATTAAGATACAAGTTCTAGTGTGTAATTGACTTTGCTTTGGTCTTTTAGTGGCGCCCGTCCTTGAGGTGGATGTAAAGCTCACCGAAGGCATCATTGTGAAGGCTGGCACCACTATCAGGTTGCCTGCTATCATGAGAGGTATTCCTGTTCCCACTGCCAAGTGGGCCATTGAGGGAGAGGAGATCACAAGTGAAGGCAACATCAAGATCGACACTGACAACTTCTCCACAGTGCTCACAATAAATGAATGCACCCGAAACCACACTGGCACCTATCTTCTCACTGTGTCCAACCCAGCTGGAACAAAGACCGCAGCCCTCAATGTCACTGTTTTGGACGTTCCAGCCGCTCCTATTGGACCTGTTAACATCTTAGAAGTCTCCCCTGATTCAATGGTGATTGAGTGGCGTGCACCCAAAGATGATGGTGGAAGTCCAGTCACAAATTACATTGTAGAAAAAAGGGAGTCCAACAAAGAAACATGGGGAGGTGTGAGTTCTGGCAGCCTCGCCACTCAACTCAATATTACCCGCCTTCAAAAGGGAGCGGAGTATGTGGTCCGTATACGTGCGGAGAACAAAATGGGCATTGGTGCTCCATTAGAGAGTAAACCCACTGTAGCCGAGCATACTTTCATGCCCCCTAGCCCACCTGGTAAACCCCACACATCTGATATAGCTGAGGATGCCATCACTTTAGGGTGGACCATGCCTATGGCAGATGGTGGTAGCCCAATCCATGGTTACATTGTTGAGCGCAGACACAAGGGAGGAAAGTGGATCCGTGTGAACAAGACACCTCACAAGGATCTTAGGTTAAGAGTCCTTGGATTGTTTGAGGGCAATCAATATGAATTCAGAGTATTTGCAGAGAATATTGCTGGCTACAGCGGGCCATCTCCTACCTCTGACCCATGCATACCCTGCAGACCCATTACTGCCCCAGGTCCCCCTGTCAACCCCAAAGTTAAAGACTACAGCAAATCTACTGCTGATCTGGTTTGGATGAAACCCTCTAAAGATGGAGGCAGTCCAGTTTTGGGCTACACTGTAGAAATGAAAAAGGCTGACACTGAGGAGTGGAAGAAAGTAAACTTAGATAATCTAATCAAGCCTTGTTTCTATAAAGTAAAGGGACTGGAAGAAGGTGTGACATACATGTTCAGAGTGTTTGCCACAAACATGATTGGAGATGGAGAAGCCAAAGAAATTCCAGACTCCATCACTGCTCAGGATATCCTCATTCCTCCAGAGATTGAGATGGCGGATACTTGCCGTGAGCGCCTCACTGTGCGGGTTGGACACAACATCAACATCACAGGTTACATCAAGGCTCGTCCTGATCCTGAAGTATTGTGGAGCAAAGGAGATGCTGTCCTGGAGAACAACAAGCGTGTAACCATTACCCAAAATATGCCAGTGGCTCATATTAGAATTAAGGAGGCTACCAGGAATGACCATGGCAAATATACAATCAAGGCTTCAAACGAAGGTGGTGAGGCATCCTGTACAATTACTGTCAATGTCTTGGATAGACCTGGCCACTGCCAGAACCTCCACCTTACCTATGTCACAAAGCACTCCTGCATGATTAACTGGGAAACCCCTGAAGACAATGGAGGTTCTGAAATCACGCACTATGTTGTGGAATGCAGAGAGCCCAGTATTAGTATCTGGACCATGGTCTCATCTTGTTGCACTAATCGTAAGATCAAGGCCAAGCTCATGGACGGCCATGAATATCTGTTCCGTGTTTCTGCTGCAAACAAAGTTGGACCAGGACCCACAATTGAGACCAAGACTGCTCTTCTGGCTGTTGATCCCCTGCAAAAACCTGGAGAGCCAGAAAAATTCAGAGTTACAGACATCGGGAAAAACCATGTTTATCTTAGATGGAGGAAGCCTGACTATGATGGAGGAAGCCCTAACATCTCCTACAATCTTGAGTGCAAAGCTGCTAATGCTGAAGAATGGGAAAAACTCAATACCAGCATCCTGACTGACACCTTCTACCTCGCAGACAATCGCCATGAGAACCAAATCTACTCCTTTAGGTGAGTTGCATTGTATTTCATATTGATTACCCATTGTAATCTCTGTACTTTTTTTTGATTACTATAGGGTGCAAACAGTTGGTGATGGAGGCGAGAGTGCTTGGGTCAAACTTGACAACATTTTGGTGAAAGAAGAAATTCAGAAGCCTGTTATTGATTTGAAGCTTTCTGGAAGCATGACTGTGAAGGCTGGAGAATCTGTCCGAATCGAAGCTGGCTTGAGAGGCAAACCCCCACCTGAGGTCAAGTGGGTCAAAGATAAGGCTGTAGGCAACAATCCCAGAATGAGCTACGAGACTGGTGACGATTACTCCAAGTTCCTGCTGACCAAATCTAGACGCACTGATACCGGAAAATACGTCATCACTGCCACCAACTCGGCTGGTACCTTCACTGCTTATGCCAACGTGAACGTGCTGGACATTCCTGGACCTGTCAGGAATCTCAGAGTTACTGGTATTGGACCTGACAAGTGCAGAGTTGTGTGGGATGGCCCAGAGGACGATGGAGGCTGCGAGGTGGACAGCTACATTGTGGAGAAATGCGAGACTAGAAGAATGGTCTGGTCCACATACTCTGCTTCTGTGGTCACACCTTACTGCAACGTTACCCGTCTTGTGGAAAGCAATGAGTACATCTTCAGAGTGAGGGCTGAGAACAAGATGGGAACTGGCCCAGCTTTAGAAACCAAGCCTGTGACAGTCAAGACTCAGTTCAATAAGCCTGGACCTCCCGAAGCCCCAGATGTTACTAAGGTAAACTTTTAACCCTTGGATTTCTAGCATAATAGACTCTCAATAAAGTTATACTGCAACATGTCTTCATTCACTCACTCCACCTCTCTTTGTTCCATCAAGGTGAGCAAAGAGGAGATGACGGTTGTATGGGCTCCTCCCGAAAACGACGGTGGAAAGTCTATCACTGGATATATCCTGGAGAGGAAGGAAAAGAGAGCAGTGCGCTGGGTGCCATGTAACAAGAGTCCCATTTCAGAGAGGCGCATGAAAGTTACCAACCTCATCCCCAACCATGAGTACCAGTTCAGGGTAAAGGCTGAGAATGAAGTTGGTCTTGGTGAGCCAAGCAAAGCCTGCAGACCTGTTGCTGCCAAAGATCCCATTGGTAAATGTGTAGTTTATCTATTAAAAAGGTTTTAAGTTAAATTATCTTATTATGAATCCTCTAATTTCCTTAAATGTGGTCATAATTTCAATTCACAGAACCCCCAGGCCCTCCTGCTGGACTCAAAGTGGCTGACAGTACCAAGACATCCATTACTCTTGGTTGGTCCAAACCTGTATATGATGGTGGGGCTCCTATTATCAACTACAGTCTGGATTTGAGACTGAAGAGTGACTGTGATCCAGAGAAACCTTCTGAAGGTTGGAAGAGAATAGACACCCATGGCCCGCTGGTTCACACTGAGTTTACCATCAATCAACTGGATGAAAAACTAGAGTACGACTTCAAAGTCTCTGCACAGAACCAGGTTGGCTGGGGACGACATGCATACCTAAAGGAGGCTGTTTCTCCCAAGGAAGTTCTGGGCAAGTATTTTACTTCATTTAGTCTTTCTTAACTTCTCAAGCATATGTCATAAATCTAAAGTGTACTTTTAAAATGACTACAGAGGCCCCTGAGATTGACTTGGATGCAAGCTTAAGGAAAGGCTTGGCTGTGAGAGCCGGGTGCCCTATTAGGCTATTTGCTGTAATTAGAGGCAGACCTGCTCCTAAAGTCACATGGAAGCGAATGGGTGTGGACAACGTAGTGCGCAGAGGTCATGTGGATCAAGTGGACACCATGTCCTTCCTGGTCATTCCTGAAAGCACAAGAGAAGACTCTGGAAAATACTCTCTCACACTCTCAAACTCGGCAGGAGAGAAAGCGGTGTTCGTGCGTGTCAAAGTACTTGGTGAGTCTCATACAGTAGGTAAAAAATAGATCATCATTCTTTAATGATTATTGAATTTAACCAATAAATTGTGATCTGTGTTTTAAGATACACCTGGGCCTGTTGGTGGTTTTGAGGCTACTGATGTCACAAAGACAAATGCCCAGCTGTCTTGGCTGCCACCAGATAATGATGGTGGAAGTCCCATTACAAATTATATTGTTGAGAAGCGTGAGGTTGACAGGAAGACCTGGACCAAGTGTACTGATGACCATAAGAAGCCTAGTTTTAAAGTTACCACCATGACTCCTGGAATTGAGTACTATTTCAGAGTTATGGCATGCAACAAATATGGCATTGGAGTTCCTCAAGACTCACCAAAGTCCTACTTGGCTGTTGATCCAATGAGTAAGTCTTTTACTACATTCTGAATAATCCTTTTCAAGTTCAAACATATTATGGTTTTGTCCTTAACATTTTAATGCTGTTCAGGTGAGCCTGATCCTCCAAAGAAGATGGATGTGTTGGAGATTACCAAGAACAGTGCCACACTGGGATGGCTGAAGCCTCTCAGAGATGGAGGATCAAAGATCAATGGTTACGTGGTAGACTACCAGGAAGATGGTGCTGCCGAGGACAAGTGGACACCCTACTCAGTGGTCAAAGATATGACGATTGTGGTGGTTGGCCTGAAGGAAGGAACCAAATACAAGTTTAGAGTAGCAGCTAGGAATGTAGTGGGAGTCAGCTTGGCAAGAGAAGCAGAGGGAATGTTTGAGATCAAAGACCAGCTCAGTAAGTAGTTATCTGATTTAAAACTATGTGTGACTATTATTAATAATAATATTTGATAATCAACATTGTGGAACAACCATTGTTCTTTTCACAGTGCCCCCAAAGATCATCATGCCTGACATTGTCACTGTGAGAGCTGGCTCTAAAATGGTGGTTGAAGCCATTATTGCTGGAAAACCTGCTCCATTCTGCAAATGGAAGCAGGGTAGTGAGGATGTTCTGACTTCAGATCGTCTGCAAGTTGTTAAGACACTGACAACATGCACACTCATCATAAAAAATGTTACAAGGCAAGACAGTGGTTACTACAGCCTGGCAGCTGAAAACAGCTCTGCAAGAATAAACCAGATTCTCAAAGTCATTGTCATGGGTCAGTTGTTTATTCTAGCATATACATATATACAATATATATAAATGTGTATTAATTTATTGACTTTTGCCTTTTTTGCAGACTTGCCCGGTCCTCCTGAGGGTCCTCTGGAAATCAATGAACGGGACATTGATGCCTGCACACTGCAATGGGGCTCACCCCAAGAAGACGGTGGCAGCAACATTACCAACTATATCATTGAGAAATGCGACGTCAGCCAGGGTGACTGGGTGACTGTGTCAATCTCCTGCACCAAGACAGAATTCAGAATGACAAAGCTGACTCCTGGTAAGGAGTATGGTTTCAGAGTTCGTGCTGAGAACAGATTTGGTGTTTCTGAGCCTATTTATTCTGAGAGGATTATTGCTCGACATCCATTTGGTGAGTCCACAATCACATTTAAATGTAAATAAAAAAAAAAAATCAGATTCCTAAATCTGAATGAGATGTGCATATTTCAGATCCTCCGAGTGAGCCATTGAACCTGCAGATCAACAAGATCAACAAGGACTTTGTCATTCTGTCATGGGAGCGTCCGAGCAGTGATGGTGGCAGTCCACTTATGGGATATTGTATTGAGAAAAAAGAAAGGAATAGCATTCTTTGGGTCAGGGCTAATGAGTCTGTGGTCAAAGCCACTCAATACACATGCACCGGCCTGATGGACGGCCTGGAGTACAGTTTTAGAGTTTCTGCTCTCAACATTGCTGGACAGGGGAAACCTTGCAAACAGACAGACTTTATAACTGCCAGAACTGCAGTTGGTAAGAACCAACCGTACCATTTTTAAACTAAACCAAACTATTTGCTTACAATTTAAATGAATCCTTTTATGTTTTCAGATCCACCTGGTAAACCTGAGGCCATGGATGTGACCAGGAGCACTGTGTCACTGGTCTGGAACAGACCTAAACACGATGGTGGCAGCAAATTGATTGGATACTTTATGGAGTATACAAAGCTTCCTGAAGACAAATGGACACGCTGCAATGCAAACCCCATCAACATCCAGACTGAAAACTATGTAGTGACAGGTTTGGAGGAAGGTCAGCAGTACCAGTTTAGAGTCATTGCTAAGACTGCCATCAACATTAGCACTCCATCAGAACTATCAGATCCTATTCCAGTCATTGCAGAGAACGGTATGAACAATCAATGTCCTAATAATTCATTTTGATGTGGCATCAAAATAAAATTGCCACTCTTTTTATTTGCAGTGCCTCCTCGTGTTGAGTTGGGAGTCAACATGAAAAACATGATTATTGTAAAAGCAGGTGAGAATGTATTCATGGATGCTGAAGTTTTTGGCAAACCCTTACCCAAGGTGAGCTGGAAGCGAGATGGTGCACCTCTTGTGCTTGCGGAGGGAATGAAGAGGAAACAAGTGAAGCATGTTCACTTGCTTGAGCTGTATTCAGTAACCAGAAAGGAATCTGGAGACTATAGTATTACAGCTGAAAATCAGAACGGCTCCAAATATGCAACTATCAAGGTCAAAGTTCTTGGTAAGTAGTTGTACTTCAAATTCTGGTTGTATAAATTGCTTACTGGTGATAGTTGTATACATTTGTCTTTTAAGCATGTGCTGTATAAATCTAAAGCAGAATTTCTAATACGTAACATTTGCAGACAAGCCAGGTCCTCCAGCTTCAGTGAAAATCGCAAAGGTGTTTTCTGATCGTGTTAAAGTACGTTGGGAGCCACCAAAGGCAGATGGTGGTTCTGAGATCACTAACTACATTATTGAGAAGCGGGAGACAAGTAGGGCCAACTGGGCTCTAGTTTCTTCCAACATTCATGGTCACATCACTGACTGCTCTGTGGAGAAACTGATTGAAGGACATGAGTATCAGTTTAGAGTCAGTGCTGAAAACCAGTATGGTGTTGGGGATCCCATTATGACTGATGGCGTCATGGTGAAAAATCCCTATGGTACGTTACAAAATAAAATCATCCACATACAATATGTACAATATTTACACAGCCTTCTTTATCATGCATTTTAGATGTCCCTGGTCCTTGTGAGCCACCTGTTATCACCAACATAACCAAAGACTCAATGACAGTCAGTTGGAAGGCACCAGCTAATGATGGCAAAGCAGCTATTATAGGATACTTGGTGGAAAGACGTGAAGCCACTGAGCTCACCTGGGCTAAGGTTAATCGGCGCCCAGTTATTGACAGGACTATTAAAGCTACTCAACTCACTGAGGGGTCTGAGTATGAATTCAGAGTCATTGCCATGAATAAGGCTGGTTTAGGTAAACCCAGTGATGCATCAAATGCTGCCCTTGCAGTCGACCCAGTCTGTGAGTTTTTACGAATATAAAATAAAACGTTTTATGCCTCAGGATAAAAATAATAACATGTGATTTCTTAACTCTAGATCCCCCTGGTCCTCCTGCTTTCCCTAAAGTGGTCGACTCCACTAAGAGCTCTGTCAGTCTTAGCTGGACCAAGCCCGCCTATGATGGAGGCTGTGAAATTATTGGTTATTTAGTGGAGTGCAAGAGGGTTGAAGCTGAGGAGTGGAATAAATGCAATGTTCCTAAAAAGCTTCAAGCTACAAAGCTTGTAGTAACAGGTTTGATGGATACCGTAGAGTACCAATTCAGAGTGATTGCTGTAAACAAGATTGGCGATAGTGAGCCAAGTGATGTCCCTGGAAATCACACTCCAAAGGATATATTGAGTATGTATTCTTTATTCAATATTCTTCATTCCAAGCCAAATTCACCAACATGTCTTAAATAAATATTATCCACGTTTTAGTTGCTCCTGATGCTGAGCTTGACGCAGATTTGAGGAAAGGTCTGGTTCTTCGTGCTGGCATCACCATGAGAGTGTATGTTCCACTGAGGGGCCGCCCAGCTCCAAAGGTGACCTGGTCCAAGGTAGATGCTAATCTTAAAGAGAGACGTGGCGTTCTCATCAAGACTTCAGAATGGGACACACTTCTCATGGTTGAAGACGTGAATAGATATGATGCTGGAAAATATGCTCTCACCCTGGAAAACAGTAGCGGAACAAAGACTTTCACCATTGTAGTAAAAGTCAATGGTAAGTCTTTATAAATAGAAAACAAATTCTTGCTCTTTTTTTCTGTAGATTTGAGTGACTAAAGTAATACTTTTATTCTCAGATTCGCCTGGACCACCTACAAATCTTATTGTGAAAGAAACATCCAGAAATCATGCGTGGATCACTTGGGATGCACCTCTTATTGATGGTGGAGGCCCTGTCAAAAACTATGTAGTGGAAAAGCGTCTTGCAGAGAGAAAGGCCTGGACTTGCGTGAATGCAAATTGTGCTAGACCCTCTTTTAAGATCATGAACTTGGAGCCAGACCAAGCGTACTTATTTAGAGTACTCGCTGAGAATGCCTACGGAGTTGGAGAGGGCGTCGAAACACCTGGAAGTGTTCGGGCATCAGGTAAAGAGCCTAGTTTACCTTTAAAAAAATGTACTACTTTCACTGTATAGTGATATATTTACATTACATATTTGTCTCCTACAGAAAAACCTGGCCCAGTAAATGAGTTCAAAGCCACAAAGATCACCAGGAATTCCATTACACTTGGATGGAAAAAGCCTATCACTGATGGTGGCAGCTTTGTCACAGCATACATCTTGGAGCAAAGTGAAGGCGAAGACAAATGGAAGCAGATCTTGAAAGGCAAAAACACCTCACACAGCATAAGTGAGCTGTCTGATGGAACTGAGTACTTGTTTAGAGTCAAGGCGCTCAATGAAGCAGGAGAAGGCCCACCCACTGACCTAGCTGTTATTGCCAAAGATCAATTTGGTGAGAAAACGAGCTGTGCATACATTTGTTTTTTTAATCATTGTTTGACATGTATATACATATATATTTACATATGTTAATTTTGTTTTAGCTCTTCCTGACTGCAACTTGAGCAATCTGCACGATGGCTGCTGTGTGGTTAAGGAGGGCAGCACCACACGTATTAACATCCCACTTACTGGCATTCCTCTACCAACTGCCACATGGAAGAAGGGGGATGTTGGCATTGGAGATACTGGGCGCATGTGTGCTGAAGCTTCACCAGGCGTTACCACTTTGCTGATCAGGGATTGCCAGAGAGGAGATGCTGACACATACACAATCAATGTGAAGAACAGTGCGGGCACCAAAGATGGCAAATTCCAAATCAAAGTGGTTGGAAAACCTGGAATCTGCACAGGTCCTATTAAATTTGATGAAATTACAGCAGATGCTATAACACTAGAATGGGCACCACCTAAAGATGACGGTGGTGCTGAGGTGTCCAATTATATTGTTGAGAAAAGAAGAACAACTGACAACAAGTGGGCCACAGTCGCTTCAGCTATTCAGAAAACCACAATGAGGGTACTCCGTTTACATGATGGCATCGAATACATCTTCAGGGTGTTTGCTGAGAACAAGTACGGGGTTGGAGAGTACCTGAGATCAGAGCCCGTCATTGCTCAGCATCCATTCAGTAAGTGTTTAAACTTTCAGTGTTCTGTGCACGTTTATTTTATTCAAGTTTGTGCTGTCACAATACAAACATGTCCAACTAATCAGTTCTACATTAAACTTGTTGTTTCATGTACATTCTTGATTATTATGGGGGGAAAACTTCACTGCATTAATATTGCATTTATAACTGAAAACAATTGCAATCCCACATAATAAAATCAACTGCACAATG
Organism: Pomatoschistus microps; assembly: GCA_029875035.1. Taxonomy (NCBI): domain Eukaryota; kingdom Metazoa; phylum Chordata; class Actinopteri; order Gobiiformes; family Gobiidae; genus Pomatoschistus; species Pomatoschistus microps. The sequence continues at coordinate 13,129 of JAPMNZ010873542.1, forward strand.
TCATACCAATACCAAATAAATTGGGAATTAAAAGTATGTTTTTAATTATACATGTGTCCCTTTATCACCTTGACTACTGATTTACTTTATTCTATATTTTAAAAATCTTTTCTATTAATAGATGTACCTGATGCCCCTGCTCCTCCTGAGATTCTGAGCATTCGTCATGAATGTGCTCTTCTTAGCTGGACAGATCCAAAAGAGACTGGCGGCTCCCCAATAACTGGTAAGGTTTAAGTAAAATCTTTTAAAAAATAAAACAACATTTTTTAAATTGGATTAATCATCTTGTTTTCAGGATATCATGTAGAGTTCAAGGAAAGAAATAGTCTTATGTGGAAACGGGCCAGCAAAACTCCCTTGAGAGTTAAGGATTGCAGAGTCACTGGCCTGATTGAGGGGCTAGAGTATGAATTTAGAGTGATGGCTATGAATATGGCTGGCATTGGAAAGGCAAGCAAAGCTACTGAGGCAGCTGTTGCCTTGGATCCTATTGGTAAGTAACTTGGTCTTAACTAGAACTTTTAGAATGGCAGAATAAACTTTAACTTTTTGTCTACTGTCTTAGATCCTCCTGGAAAACCGGAAGTCATTAACGTCACCCGTAACAATGTTACTCTGATCTGGACTCCTCCCAAATATGATGGCGGCTACAAGCTTACTGGCTACATGGTGGAGAAGCTTGAATCGGGTGGAAAGGCTTGGATGAAAGCCAACCACGTTAACGTCCATGGTTGTGCTTTTACTGTACCTGATCTCACGGAGGGAGGACAATACCAGTTTAGGATTCGCGCTAAGAATTCAGCTGGAGCCATCAGTGTACCATCAGAGGAAACTGAGTCTCTGACATGCAAGGACGAGTATGGTAGGTCACTAACTAAGAAAACATAACATTAAACACCATGGATGAAGATTTATATGAATAATATCCCATTCTCCGCAGAGCCACCAACCATCACAATCCACCCAGATATGAAGGATGGTGTTTCTGTTAAGGCAGGAGATACAATTGTTATTACTGCTTCAAAGATTGTTGGTAAACCGCCACCAACTGCAGCCTGGTCCAAGGGAGGCCGCGAACTGAAGAACTCTGAAGTCGTCAACATCACTACCACCCCAACTGCTTCCACAATTGCTATTAAATATGCCAGCAGGAAGAACACTGGGGACTATGTAATCACTGCAAGCAATCCATTTGGCATTAAAGAAGAACATGTCAAGGTCAAGGTCCTGGACAACCCTGGTCCACCTGGTCCTGTTGAGGCTAGTAATATTTCAGCTGAAAAGTGTACGTTGACTTGGCTTCCACCTGATGAGGATGGAGGTAGTACCATTAAGTCCTACATTCTGGAGAAGAGAGAAACCAGTCGACTGCAATGGACCAAAGTTGCAGAAAACATTATGGATTGCAGATACATAGTTAATAAACTTATTAAAGGTAATGAGTACATCTTCAAAGTGTCTGCTCTAAATCAATATGGCATAGGAGATTCAAGTCAGTCCGCTCCAGTGAAAATGGTTGACAGCTACCGTGAGTATTTTGTTCTTATCTTAGTACATTTTAAGTGATTAAGACTTACAAAATAATTTTCATTTGATTTTCCCACAGGCCCACCTGGCCCTCCATCAGTCCCAGAGGTTGATAATATTACCAGGACTGCTGTTACTATTTCATGGAAGAGACCAGTCCAGGATGGAGGAAGTGACATAAGAGGCTATAGTGTTGAAAGAAAAGAAAAACGAGGCATGAGATGGGTTAGAGCATGTAAGAGAACAGTACCTGACCTGCGCTTCAAGGTGCAAGGCCTGAGCGAGGGAGTTGAATATGAGTTCAGAGTTACTGCTGAAAATAAAGCTGGATTTGGGGAGCCAAGTGAGCCATCATGCCCTGTGATGACAAAGGATATTGTCTGTAAGTAATTGAAATGACTATGACAGAATGATTGGTATTTAAAATGTTTGCATTTATATACAATTGCATTGTCCACAGATCCACCTGGTCCTCCATCGAATCCCAGAATTTCGGAGACAACCAAAACCACAGCCTCTTTCGCTTGGGGTAGACCTCACTACGACGGAGGTCTTGAAGTAGACGGATATATTGTTGAGTACAAGAAAGAAGGTCATGATGACTGGGAGACTGAGACTCAATATCCAATTAAAGTAACAGAATATGTCATTGGAAAGCTTCAAAAGGGAGGCAAATATTACTTCAGAGTTAAAGCTGTCAACTCCGAAGGCACAGGTGAACCTGCAGAAGTTGAGAATGTGATTGAACTGGTAGACCAGGAGACATTGCCGGACTTTGAGCTGGATGCCGAACTCAGAAGAACTCTTGTTGTTCGTTGCCGCGCTTCAATTCGGATGTTTGTTCCAATTAAAGGTCGCCCAGTTCCGGAGGTAACCTGGAGCAAAGAAGACACAAACCTTAAAACAAGAGCTCACATTGATACTACAGAATCATACACACTGCTGGTCATACCAGACTGCACACGATATGATGCTGGAAAATACAATCTCTGTCTTGAAAATGTTGCTGGAAAGAAGACAGGCTTTGTAAATGTGAAGGTTCTTGACTCACCAGGACCACCAGTTAACCTTAAACCAAGGGAAATAACAAAGAATAGTATTACTCTCCAATGGGAGATTCCTATTATTGATGGAGGCTCAAAGATTCACAATTATATTATTGAAAAGAGGGAAGCCACCAAGAAGGCATATACAGTTCTGAGCACTTCATGGCAAAAGTGTTCATTCAAGATACTTGATCTGGAGGAAGGAGCTTATTACTACTTCAGAGTCTCTGCTGAGAATGATTTAGGTGTGGGTGAGCCTGCAGAAACCCCTGAGCCTATCAGAGTCTCTCAAGCACCTTCTGCACCAGAGAACTTATATGTTACAGATGTCACTGCAGATAGCGCAAGTCTTTCATGGACCAAACCTCTACATGATGGAGGTAGTTTGATAACTGGCTATGTTATTGAGTCTCAAAAGAAAGACACTGATCTGTGGGTTCATGCAACAACTGTCAAGGCATTGGACTACACCGTCACAGATTTGATTGAAGGGGCAGAATACACTTTCCGTATCATGGCTGTCAACGCATCGGGCAGAAGTGACCCCCGTGAGAGTAGACCAGCTATTATTAAAGAGCAGACATCTGCGCCATCATTTGACATGCGAGCAGTGTACCAGCAGACTGTTATTGCCAAAGCTGGAGATCGTGTCAAGGTAGAAATCCCAGTTCTTGGAAAACCGAAGCCTGCAGTTACCTGGAAAAAGGGTGATGTTGTTCTAAAGGAAACACAACGAATTAATATTGAAACGACGTCTACTTCTACTATTCTCAACATCGGAGAGATCAAGAGAAGTGATGGAGGCCAATACAGTATGACTGGAAAGAATCTGCTGGGTACAGTAACAGAAACCATCACAGTACTTGTCCATGATATTCCAGGTGCTCCAACTGGTCCTATTAAACTAGAAGAAGTGTCCTGTGACTATGTTCTCATGTCCTGGGAAGCACCAGAAAATGATGGAGGAGTTCCCATTAACAACTACATTGTAGAGATGCGTGAAACTACAGGTTCTGGCACTTGGATGGAACTTGCAGCAACAGTTATTCGCACTACATTCAAGGCAGCAAGGCTCACAACTGGAATGACATATCAATTCCGTGTAAAGGCACAGAACAGATATGGTATTGGACCTTGTCTTGTGTCAGAACCTGTGGTGGCAGCCTATCCGTTTGAGGTGCCAGGTCAACCAGGCATTCCAGAGGTTACCTCTTTTAACAAAGATTCCATGACACTAAGCTGGAATGAACCATCTTCAGACGGAGGAAGTCCTGTACTCGGTTACCACATTGAGAGGAAAGAGAAGAACAGCATCCTTTGGCAGAGAATAAGCAAAGCTCTTGTTGTTGGCAATATCTTTAAATCCACCGGTCTTGTTGATGGAATTGTATATGAATATCGTGTTACTGCAGAAAATATGGCTGGTCTGAGCAAACCAAGCAAACCCTCTGAACCAGTCTATGCCTTGGATCCAGTTGACCCACCAGGTAGACCTGTGGCTCTTAATATTACCAGACATGAGGTGACTGTCTCTTGGACCAGGCCAGAGGGGGATGGTGGATTTTCAATTACTGGATATACTGTAGAAAGACGAGAACTTCCCAATGGACGTTGGCTCAAGGCCAACTTTAATAACATACTTGAGACTATTTACACTGTCAGTGGTCTAATAGAGGATGCCACATATGAATTCCGTGTGTTTGCAAGAAACTCTGCAGGTGCTGTTAGCGCTCCATCACAACCATCCGAACCAATAACTTGCAGAGATGATATTGAGGAACCTCGACTTGATGTTGATGCACATTACAGTAGCAATGTTGTTGTTATGGCAGGAGAGGTCTTCAAGCTGGAGGCCAATGTAACCGGCCGACCCATCCCTTCATTGGTTTGGACAAAAGAAGGCAAAGAGCTTGAAGACACAGCAAAGATTGAAATCAAGTCAACAGATTTTCACACAACTCTCATTAGCAAAGACTCACTGAGAAGAGATGGTGGTGCATTCACTTTGAAAGCAAGCAACCCTGGTGGCTTCGCCAAGTTTACATTTAATGTTAAGGTACTTGATAGACCCGGGCCCCCAGATTCTCTTACAATTACAGACGTGGCTGCTGAGAAATGTGTTCTTAATTGGTTGCATCCTACTCATGATGGTGGCGCAAAGATCGAATATTTTATCATTCAGCGACGTGAAACAAGTAGGCTGGCTTGGACAAATGTAGCCACAGATCTCCAAGCCAACAGATTCAAAGTGACTAAACTTCTGAAAGGCAATGAGTATATCTTCAGAGTCATGGCTGTTAACAAGTATGGTGTGGGTGAACCCACAGAATCTGAACCTATCATTTGTGTCAACCCCTATGTCCCAAGTGATCCACCCTCTCAACCTGAAGTCACCACTATTACCAAAGACTCTATGGTTGTGTGTTGGGAGCGACCAGAACACGATGGCGGAAGCCGAATAAATACCTATATCATTGAAAGAAGAGATAAGACAGGGTTAAGATGGGTGAAGTGTAACAAGAGGACTGTAACAGACCTAAGATTTAAGGTTTCTGGCCTTACACCAGGTCATGAGTATGAGTTTAGAGTATTTGCTGAAAATAATGCTGGCCTGAGCCAACCCAGTCCTTCCAGTCCATTCTACAAGGCTGTTGACACCATCTTTCAACCAGGACCTCCTGGAAATCCAAGGGTCCTTGATACTACAAAGTCCTCAGTCACTTTGGCATGGAACAAACCTGTGTATGATGGTGGTTCAGAAATCACTGGATATGTTGTAGAGACTTGTCTTCCAGAAGAAGATGAATGGACAATTCAAACTCCCAAAAAAGGATGGACGGCTACATCTTTCACTATAACAAACTTAAAAGAAAATCAAGAATACAAAATTAACATTTGTGCGACTAACTGTGAAGGAGTTGGAGAGCCTGCTGCAGTGCCAGGAACACCAAAAGCTGAAGATAGACTCCTTGCTCCAGAAATTGAACTTGGGGCAGAGTTACGCAAAGTTGTTTGTATAAGAGCTTGTAGCACTCTTAGACTCTTTGTGCCCATCAAAGGTAGACCAGCGCCTGATTTGAAATGGTCAAGAGAACATGGGGAATCCTTGGACAAAGCTATCATTGAGATTACGCCATCATTTACTACACTTCAAATTGAAAATGTTGACAGGTTTGATGGTGGTAAATATATAGTCACTGTAGAGAATGCTTCTGGAAGCAAGTCAGCCTTTGTGAATGTTAGAGTGCTTGATACCCCGGGGGCACCTCAAAATCTCCTAATCAAAGAGATCACAAGAGACTCTGTCTCACTTGTTTGGGATGCCCCTCTTATTGATGGTGGCTCAAGAATTCGGAACTATATTGTGGAAAAACGTGAATCGGCCAGAAAAGCATATTCAACTGTTTGTGCAAGCTGCCATAAGTCTAGCTGGAAAATTGGAGAGCTGGAAGAAGGAAAAAATTATTTCTTTAGAGTCTTGGCAGAAAACGAATATGGCATTGGGCTCCCTGTGGAAACAATGGAACCAATTAAAGTATCAGAGAAGCCACTGCCTCCTGGTAAAGTTTCCCTTGTGGAAGTAACAGGAACTAGTATCACTCTGAAATGGGAAAAACCTGATTATGATGGCGGTAGCAGGATCACAGGCTATATTGTAGAAATGCAGAGTAAGGGAAGTGACAAATGGATGCAGGTTGTGATGGTGAAATCCACTGAAGCTGCTGTCACTGGACTTACTCAAGGAGAGGAGTATATGTTCAGAATTTCAGCTACAAATGAAAAAGGGGTTAGTGATCCACGTTCTCTGAATGTTCCTGTTGTTGCTAAAGACTTGGTAATTCCACCTACTTTCAAATTGGCCTTCACAACTTTCAGTGTGCTGGCAGGTGATGATCTGAAGATGGACATACCTTTTGCTGCCTGTCCAAAAGCCACTGTTACATGCCTGAAAGATGGCGTTGCCCTGAAGGAAACCACAAGAGTGAATGCTGAGGCCACAGACAAAAATCTCCGTATTGTCATCAAAGAGGCTTGCAGAGATGATATTGGAACATACACAATAAAACTGCACAACACAGTTGGTGATGCCTCTTCAGATATTAATGTAGTTGTTCTTGATAAGCCTGGTCCACCAACTGGCCCAATAAAAATGGAAGAAATCACATCAGACAGTGTGATTTTATCTTGGAATCCTCCTGAATATGATGGCGGCTGTGCTATAAACAATTACATTGTTGAGAAGAGAGATACATCTACAACAAATTGGCAAATAGTCTCTGCTACAGTGGCTAGGACAACTATTAAAGCTGCCCGCCTGAAGACTGGATTAGAGTATCAGTTTAGGATTGCTGCAGAAAACAGATATGGCAAGTCATCTGTCCTCCTTTCAGAAACAGTGATCGCACAATATCCTTATGAAGTACCAAGCCAACCACGTTCTGTAACTGTAAAGTCTGCTACTAAAGAGAACATGGTTATTGTATGGGATCAACCCAGCAATGATGGTGGAAGCAAGATCCTTGGTTATCACGTGGATCTTAAAGAAAGAAATAGTCTTCTGTGGGTCAAACAAAATAAACAAATAATCCCAGAAACAAGATACAAAGCCGTCGGACTAGAGGAAGGAATTGAGTATGAATTCAGAGTCTATGCAGAAAATATTGTTGGCCTCAGCAAAGCTAGCAAGGTGAGTGAGATGCAAGTAGCCAGAGATCCTTGTCCCAGACCTGGTAAACCAGAGGCTGTCATTGTTACCAGACATGCTATTACACTCAGATGGACAAAACCTGAGTATGATGGTGGAATCAAAATCACAGGCTATGTTGTTGAAAAGAAGAAAGGTGAAGGCCGCTGGATGAAAGCGAGTTTTGCAAACATCATTGAAACTGAGTTTGTTGTCACAAGTCTTACAGAAGATCAGATTTATGAATTCCGTGTTATTGCCAGAAATTCAGCAGGTGTCTTTAGCCTGCCCTCTGATTCAACTGGAGCCATTACTGCTAAAGATGAGGTGGAGCCACCTAAAATTGATATGGAAGCTAAATATGCACAAGCTGTAGTTGTAAAGGCTGGAGACACATTCAAACTAGAGGCTTCGGTTTATGGCAAACCTGTGCCCTCAATCTCCTGGATAAAGGAAGGACTAGTTATTACGGAGGCAGCTCGCTTGGAAATTAAGAACACTGACTTTAATGCATGTATTGTAGTTAAAGAAGCCATTCGTGTTGATGGAGGGCAGTACACGTTGCTTGTGAAAAATGTAGGAGGAGAAAAGTCAGTCAATATCAATGTTAAGGTATTGGATAGACCAGGCCCTCCTGAGGGCCCCATCTCTGTATATGGTGTTGCCAATGAGAAATGCTCTATTGCATGGAAATCACCTTTACAAGATGGAGGCAGTGAAGTTTCCCATTATATTGTGGAGAGACGTGAGACCAGCAGACTGGTTTGGACTGTAGTTGAACCTAAAGTACAAACTTTGAATTTGAAAATTACCAAACTTGTTCCTGGTAATGAGTACATCTTCAGAGTAATTCCTATCAATAAGTATGGAATTGGTGAGCCGTTGGAATCTGAGCCAATGATTGCCAGAAATCCATTTGTTGCCCCAGGCCCACCAACAGAGGTAGATGTGTCTACTATCACAAAAGATTCCATGGTCATTACATGGGAGAGACCAACAAATGATGGAGGCAACTCGATTCAAGGATATATTGTGGAAAAACGTGACAAAGATGGTGTTAGGTGGACCAGGTGCAACAAGCGTACAGTCAGTGAGCTGCGATTTAGAGTCACTGGACTCATAGAAAATCATAGTTATGAGTTTAGAGTTTCTGCTGAAAATTCAGCTGGTGCTGGAACTCCAAGCCCAGAGACAATTTACTACAAGGCACTGGATCCAATATTCAAACCAGGCCCACCAAACAATCCTAAAGTTGTGGATTCAACCAGGTCTACTGTTTCTCTTACCTGGGGAAAACCCATTTATGATGGTGGCTGTGATATTCAAGCATACATTGTAGAAGCCTGCGATGGGGAATCTGATGAGTGGTGTATGTGCACTCCCCCAACAGGAGTTGCAGAAACTAAGTTTAAAGTCACAAAACTTATGGAAAAACATGAATATACATTCAGAGTATGTGCAATCAACAAAGTTGGGGTTGGTGAGCAAGCCAATGTGCCTGGTAAAATTCTCCTTGAAGAGAAGCTTGAGGCTCCTGATCTTGATTTGGATGCTGACATGAGAAAGATGATAAATATCAGGTCTGCCAGTACTCTAAGACTGTTTGTACCTGTAAGAGGCCGCCCTGCTCCTGAGGTAAAATGGAGTAAGGTTGATGGTGAGATTAAAGAAACATGCCAGATTGATACCACAAGCACCTATACTTCACTTGTGATTGAAAATGTTGACCGCTTTGACAGTGGGAAGTACATTGTAACAGCAGAAAATGCAAGTGGAGTTAAATCTGTTTTCATCAGCGTGAGAGTGCATGATTCTCCAAGCCCCCCAACCAACTTCATTGTCAAAGAGATTACAAAAGATTCTGTCACTCTTACATGGGAGCCCCCTGTTCTAGATGGTGGTGCAAAAATTAAACAATATATTGTTGAAAAGCGTGAAAGTACACGAAAGGTTTACTCTCCTGTCACAATGTGCAACAGAATGTCATGGAAAATTGAACCTCTTCCAGAGGGTGGAATCTTCTTCTTTAGGGTTTCTGCAGAGAATGAGTATGGCATTGGTCTTCCAGCAAAAACATTGGACCCCATTAAAATATCAGAGAAGCCTCAGCCACCAGGCAAAGTAAGTCTTGTTGATGTTACAAGCAGCACTGTTACCCTCTCTTGGGAAAAGCCAACTCATGATGGAGGAAGTAGAATTAGTGGTTATGAAGTAGAACTTGCCCCTAAGGATAGTGAGGCCTGGTCTGTCTGTACAACTGTAAAGGCGCTTGAAACAACAGTGACAAACCTACGGAAGGGAGAGGAATATCAATTTAGAGTTGCTGCTTTTAATGAGAAAGGCAAAAGTGACCCGAGACAACTAGTTCAGTCTGTTGTGGTGAAGGATCTTGTCATTGAGCCTGCTGTCCGACCAAAAGTCAGTACATACCATGTCCAGGTTGGTTATGATCTCAAAATTGAGGTTCCTATTGCTGGCCATCCAAAACCAACAATTACCTGGACTAAAGATGGCACTGCTCTGAAACAAACCACCAGAGTCAATGTTGCAGACTCAGCAAATCACACCAAACTTACAATAAAGGATGCCACAAAAGAGGATGGAGGCATGTACAGCATCAATGTTGCTAATAACCTGGGCTCGAAAGACGCCTCAATTGAGGTGATCACACTTGACAAACCTGGCCCTCCAACTGGCCCTGTGAAATTTGAAGACATCAGTGCTGAAAGCATCACACTCAATTGGGAACCACCTACATATACGGGTGGCTGTCCAATTTCCAACTATGTAGTTGAGAAAAAGGACACAACCACTGTAAACTGGGTGGTTGTATCTGCAACTGTTGCGAGAACAACACTAAAGGTTGCAAATTTGAAGACTGGTGCTGAATACCAATTCAGAATCTCTGCTGAGAACAGATATGGAAAAAGCTATGCAATTGATTCAGAGCCTGTTCTTGCTCAGTATCCTTTCCAGGAACCCGGTCCACCAGGGACACCATTTGTGTCATCACATACAAAGGATTACATGGTAGTAGAATGGCATAAGCCCCCGTCTGATGGTGGTAGTGCCATTTTGGGCTATCATTTGGAAAGAAAGGAGAAAAACAGCATTCTTTGGACCAAAATCAACAAAATACTTATCCAAGACTGTCGATATAAGTCTACACCCCTTGAAGAGGGCATAGAGTATGAGTACAGGGTATATGCTGAGAATATTGTTGGAATTGGAAAATGCAGCAAAATCTCTGAAGTATGTGTTGCCCGTGACCCATGTGATCCTCCTGGTCACCCAGAAGCAATAATTGTCACCAGGCATTCGGTTAAACTGAGATGGACAGCTCCAGTATATGATGGTGGAAGTAAAATTACTGGTTATGTTGTGGAAAAACGTGACCTTCCAGAAGGAAAATGGATGAAGGCCAGCTTTGCTAATGTTATTGAACATGAATTCACAGTTACAGGTTTGACAGAGGACTGTAAATATGACTTCAGAATTCTTGCAAGAAATGCTGCTGGTGCCGTCAGCAAGCCATCTGAAAGCACTGGGGCGATTACTGCCAAAGACGAGGTTGAACCACCAAAGTGTGAAACTGACCCTATGTACAACCAAACACTAGTTATTAATGCCGATGAGACATTTGTACTGGAGGCCACTGTAGCAGGAAAGCCTCTACCAACTGCTCAGTGGTTCAAAGGAAATCAGGAAGTGGAAAACTCAGCAAGGGCTGAGATCAAAAATGAAGATTTCAAGGCTGTTCTAGTTGTTAAAGATGCTATCAGAGTGGATGGAGGGCAGTATACATTGGTGTTAACTAATGTTGCAGGAACAAAAACTGTTCCATTCAGTGTCAAGGTTTTGGATAGACCAGGCCCATCAGAGGGGCCACTCACGGTGAGCAATGTCACAGAGGAGAAATGTTCTCTGTCATGGCTTCCTCCCAGACATGATGGAGGGGCGAGCATTTCACATTACATTATTCAGAAGAGAGAAACCAGCCGACTAGCATGGACTCTAGTTTCTGGTGATTGTGGAGCAACGATGTTCAAAGTTACCAAACTTCTCAAAGGAAATGAGTACATCTTTAGAGTCATAGCTGTGAACAAATATGGTGATGGTGAGCCTCTTGAATCTGCACCAGTAATCATGAGAAATCCATTTGTTCCTCCAAGCTCACCTAGTGAGCTGGAGATCACCAACATCACAAGGGACTCTATGACTGTTTGTTGGAATAGACCTGAGCACACCGGAGGAAGTGAAATAGTTGGATATATTGTTGAAAAGAGAGATAGAGCTGGAATCCGATGGACCAAGTGTAACAAACGCAGAGTTACAGATTTGCGTTTCAGAGTGACAGGATTGACTGAAGACCATGAATATGAATTTACAGTATCAGCTGAGAATGCAGCTGGAGTCGGCAAACCTAGCCCTGCCACACCATATCTCAAAGCTTGCGATCCAACCTTTGAACCTGGCAGCCCAGCTAATGTTCATGTTGTTGATGTCAGCAAGGATTCAGTTACTGTTGCTTGGCAAAGACCCATCTATGATGGTGGTTGTGACATTCAAGGATATGCTGTTGAAATCACCAAAGCAGATGAGGAAGAATGGACAATCTGCACACCACCGTCTGGTGTTAATGCTACTAAGTTTAGAATTTGCAAGCTAACTGAGCACCAGGAATATAAAGTCCGCATCTGCGCCATCAATAAATTAGGTATTGGTGAGCCTACAGAACTCCAGGGAGTAGTTAAACCTATAGAAAACATTGATCCCCCTGAGGTGATACTCAATTCAGAGCTCAGAAAAGGTATTGTGGTTCGTGCAGCTGGCTCCATGAGAATATGCATCCCATTCAAGGGTCGCCCAGCTCCAGAAATCAGCTGGTCTAAGGAGGATGGAGAAATACCCAGTAAAGCACAGATTGAAAGTGGTGAAGATTACAGTCAGCTTTCTATTGACATCTGTGATAGGTACGACGCAGGTAAATACATCTTCAAACTGGAAAACAGTGCTGGCAGCAAAACTGCTTTTGTTTCTGTCAAAGTTCTCGATACTCCAGGGGCGCCTATTAATCTTACAGTGAAAGACATCAAGAGGCAAAGTGTGACGCTAACTTGGGAACCCCCTGTAATTGATGGTGGTGCAAGAATCAAAAACTATCTTGTTGAAAAGCGTGAATCCACCAGAATTGTATATTCTAATGTGGACAACAAGTGCACAAAGACCAGCTACCGAATCACTGGGCTCACTGAGGGAACCATTTACTACTTCAGAGTACTGGCTGAAAATGAATATGGAGTGGGACAGGGAGCTGAGACAGAAAACTCAGTAAAATGCTCTGAACCTCCTCTACCAGTTGGTAAAGTGGCTTTAACTGATGTGACAAAGACTACAGCTTCGCTTTCTTGGGAAAAGCCGGATCACGACGGAGGAAGCAGGATTATGGGATATTATATTGAGATGCAACCTGTGGGATCTGAGGAATGGGTGGTTGCTGCCACAACCAAAGCATGTGAAGGCACTGTCTTTGGCCTAAGTGCAGGACATGAATACCTATTTAGAGTTTCTGCCTTTAATGAGAAAGGTAAGAGTGATTCTCGGGCTCTTGCTACACCAGTCACAGCAAAGGATGTGACTGTAATGCCGGGCTTTAAGATCAGATTCAACACATATAGTTTGCAACAAGGTGAGGACCTGAAGATAGAAATTCCTGTGCTGGGGCGTCCAGTTCCCAAGGTTGAATGGAAAAAGGATGGCAACTCTCTTAAAGAAACCACCAGATTAAATGTGTCAAGTACCGCCTCTTCTACTAAACTTCTCATAAAGGATGCAAACAGAGAAGACTCCGGAAAATACACTCTTACTGCTACAAGTTCTATTGGGACCTCTACGCAGGAAATTGCAGTAATTATCCTCGATAAACCTGGCCCGCCCACTGGCCCTGTTAAAATCGATGAGGTGAGCTCTAATTATGTTACTCTGTCTTGGGAGCCACCCGAGTACACTGGAGGTTGCCAAATCAACAACTACATTGTGGAGAAGAGAGATACAACAACAACAGCTTGGCAGATTGTCTCTGCTACAATTGCAAGATCAACTATAAAGGTAACCAAACTGAAGACTGGAATTGAATATCAGTTTAGAGTAGCTGCTGAGAATAGATATGGAAAGAGCCCCTCTATTATATCACCTTCTGTAATCGCACAGTATCCCTTCACAGAACCAGCTATTCCAGGAACACCAGTTGTTTCTGCAGCAACTAAAGATAACATGGTGGTAGAATGGAAGCCTCCATCTAACAATGGAGGTAGCCCAATCTTGGGTTACCATTTGGAGCGAAAAGAAAAGAATAGTCTAATGTGGACTAAACTCAACAAGTTGCTCATCCCTGAACCCCGTTTTAAAACAACAGAGCTGGAAGAAGGCATTGAATATGAATTCAGAGTTTATGCTGAAAACATTGCCGGTCTTAGTCCTGTCAGCAAAGTTTCAGAAAGCACAGTTGCTAGAGATCCATGTGATTCACCGGGGACTCCTGAGGCTATTGAAATTACAAGAAACCATGTTACACTCAAATGGACTCGACCCCAATATGATGGAGGAAGTGCGATTACAGGCTATGTCATTGAAAGAAAGAAGTACCCAGATACACGTTGGATGAAAGCCAGCTACACCAATATCATTGAAACTCAGTTCACTCTCACTGGTCTCACTGAAGACTGTGTCTATGAATTCAGAGTTGTTGCTAGAAATGGTGCTGGTATCTTTAGTCGTCCTTCAGAGAGTACTGGACAAATAACAGCAAAAGATGAAATTGAAGCCCCTGAAGCTAGTATGGATCCGAAGTTCAGAGATCTAACAGTTGTTCATGCTGGTGAATCATACGAAATTGAGGCTGACTATAGTGGCAAGCCCCTACCGGAAGTTATTTGGTTAAAAGATGGAAAGGAGATTGATAAAACAACACCAAGAATGGAGGTTAAGACCACACTTACACATACCGTCCTAGCAGTAAAAGAGTGTATCAGAGTGGATGGTGGTCACTTTACCCTCAAACTGGTTAATGTGGGTGGGGTCAAAATGATTCCAGTTAATGTTAAAGTATTGGACAGGCCTGGGCCTCCAGATGGACCATTGGAAGTCAAGGGAGTAACAGCTGAAAAATGTTATCTTCACTGGAGCCATCCTACACATGATGGTGGAGCAAGTATCTCCCATTATATAATTGAAAAGAGAGAAACAAGTCGTTTGTCCTGGACCATGGTTGAACCAAAAATACAGGCCATCAGCTACAAAATTACCAAACTTCTGCCAGGAAATGAATATATTTTCAGAGTTACAGCTGTGAACAAATATGGTGTTGGAGAGGCACTTGAATCTGAACCTGTTGTTGCACGCAATCCCTTTACTACACCCAGTGCCCCCTCTACCCCTGAAGCCGGTGCAATCACTCGAGACTCTATTGTCCTTACTTGGGAAAGGCCAGAAAATGACGGAGGAGCGAGCATTGAAGGCTATGTGCTTGAAAAACGTGACAAAGATGGCATACGATGGGGAAAATGCAACAAGAAGAGGTTGACTGATCTGAGGTTCAGATGTACTGGTCTAACTGAGGGTCACTCATATGAATTCCGTGTCTCCGCTGAAAATGCTGCTGGTGTTGGAAAACCCAGTGCAGCAACTGAATATATTAAGGCTTGTGATGCCACCTACCCACCTGGCCCCCCTAATAACCCTAAGGTCACAGACCATTCCAGCACAACTGTTTCTCTCTCATGGAGTAGGCCAATTTATGATGGCGGAGCATCAATTACTGGCTACATGGTAGAAGTGAAAGAGGCGTCCGATGACGAGTGGGTGACTTTTACTCCATACACAGGAGTTCAGACTACAAATTACACCGTCAAAAAACTGAAGGAGAATCTAGAGTATAATTTCCGTATCAGTGCTATTAATTGTGAAGGTGTTGGGGAGTATATTGAGTTGCCAGGCAGTGTGATTGCTGCTGAGAAACTTGAGGCCCCTGAAATTGAACTTGATGCAGATCTGAGGAAAATGGTGAATGTTCGTGCTACTGCCACACTCCGTTTGTTTGTGCCAATTAAAGGAAAGCCTGAGCCTGAGGTAAAGTGGTCCAAAGCAGATGGTGCCTTGAATGAACGCGCACAGATTGATGTCACAACCTCATACACAATGTTAGTCATTGAGAATGTTGACAGGTTTGACACTGGAAAATATGTTCTGACTCTTGAGAATCTCAGTGGTTCAAAATCGGCCTTCATCAATGTTAGAGTGCTAGACTCACCTAGTGCGCCAACTAATCTGGAAGTTAAAGATGTAAAAAGAAACTCTGTTTCTCTTTCCTGGGAACCATCTCTCATTGATGGTGGAGCTAAAATATCACACTACATTGTGGAAAAAAGAGAACAGAAAAGAATGGCATTTACTAGTGTATGTTCAAATTGTGTGCGGAACTCCTACATTATTTCGGATCTACAAGAAGGTGGAAGGTATTATTTCCGTGTGCTTGCGGTGAATGAGCTTGGAGTTGGCTTGCCAGCATCAACAGAGCAAGTGAAAGTTTCTGAGGCTCCTTTACCTCCTGGCAAAATTATTGTAGTGGATGTGACCAAACATACCGTTACACTTTCTTGGGAGAAGCCTGACCATGATGGTGGCAGCAAAATCACCAGCTATTGCGTGGAAATGCAACCAAAGGGGGAGGAGAAATGGACAGTTTGCAGTGATTCAAAAGCACTAGAAGCTACTATTGATGGACTCACAACTGGAGAGGAATACTCCTTCAGAGTCACTGCTGTAAATGATAAGGGCAAGAGTGATCCTAAACCTTTGGCAAGTCCAGTTTTAGTCAAGGACATTACACTTGAGCCAACCTTTAACATACTTTTCAATACTTATAGTGTAAAAGCTGGAGATGATCTGAAGATTGATGTACCATTTAGGGGCAGACCGCAGCCAGAAGTATCTTGGAATAAGGATGGTCACAGTCTAAAACAAACGACTAGAGTCAATGTTATTAATTCTAAGACCTCATCCAAAATACTTATCAAGGATGCAACCAAGGATGATGTAGGGAAATACAAGATCACCTTAACAAACTCAGTTGGTACCAAGACTGCAGAAATCTCAGTTATAATCTTGGATAAGCCTGGTCCACCAAGCAACATAAAGTTGGATGAGGTGAGTGCTGATTTTGTATGTCTCTCATGGGATTCTCCATCTTATGATGGTGGCTGCCAAATCAACAACTATGTGGTGGAGAAGAGAGACACAACTACAACTACATGGCAGATCGTATCTGCCACAGTTGCCAGAACGTCAATTAAAGTCACACGTCTAAACCAAGGGACAGAATATCAGTTCCGTGTTGCTGCTGAAAATCGTTATGGCAAGAGCCATTCCATTGACTCTGCTCCTGTTGTTGCTCAGTATCCATTTGAGCCTCCAGGCCCACCTACTAATCTTCATGTTGCCACTGCAACTAAATATGGCATGCTTGTTGTTTGGGGAAGACCGGCTAGTGATGGTGGTAGTGCGGTTACTGGTTATCACATTGAATGCAAAGACCAAAGTAGCATCCTTTGGACTAAAGTCAGCAGAGGCTTGATTGCTGAAAATCAGTTCAAGATGACTGGAATTGAAGAAGGTCTGTTTTATCAGTTCAGAGTTTATGCTGAGAATATTGCTGGCATTGGACCATGCACTAAACCTTGTGAACCTGTTGCTGCGAGAGACCCATGCCAGTCCCCTCTTAATCTCAGAGTCACTAATATTACTAGGACTTCTGTTTCTCTCTTCTGGGAGAAGCCTGAATATGATGGTGGAATAAAGATTACTGGCTATATTGTTGAGCGTAGAGAACTTCCAAATGGCCGCTGGTTAAAATGCAACTTTGCCAACCTCCAGGATACTTTCTTTGATATCACAGGTCTCACAGAAGATGTCCAATATGATTTCCATGTTATTGCCAGGAATTCAGCCGAACAACTGAGCTCACCTTCTGAAAACACAGGGCCTGTCACAGTGAAGGATGACGTAGATGCGCCCGCAATTACTATGGACGATAAGTTCAGACAACTTGTTGTTGTCAAAGCAGGAGAGATAATCCAAATTGATGCTGACATTTCAGGACGACCTCTTCCTGTCGTTTCTTGGTCTAAGGATGGTAAAGATATTGACACCAAGGCGAGATGTGAAGTGACAACCACAAACTTTGCAAGCACTCTTATTGTCAGAGAAGCTATGAGAAAGGATTCAGGCCAGTATGCTTTGACACTCCACAATGTGGCTGGAACA
The DNA here is from genome assembly GCA_029875035.1 of Pomatoschistus microps. Lineage (NCBI taxonomy): Eukaryota > Metazoa > Chordata > Actinopteri > Gobiiformes > Gobiidae > Pomatoschistus > Pomatoschistus microps. The sequence continues at coordinate 30,709 of JAPMNZ010873542.1, forward strand.
AGGGCTGTGGCTGTTAATTGCAAAGTACTTGACAGACCTGGACCTGCCTCAGGTCCTTTGGCTGTTTCAGGCCTCACTGCAGAGAAATGCACTATAACATGGGGCCCGCCTCAAGAAAATGGAGGAGCTGAAATCATGCATTACATTGTGGAAAAGCGAGAGACCAGTCGTCTTGCATGGACTTTAGTCTATAATGACATGAAAGCCACAACTTGTAAAGTTACCAAACTGCTGAAAGGAAATGAGTACATTTTCAGAGTGAGAGGAGTGAACAAGTATGGAGATGGTGAGCCCCTTGAGAGTGATGCTGTCCAAGCAATGGATCCATTCACTGTTGCTGCTGCTCCTGCTAATGTCCAAGTGACTGCAGTAACAAGTGAAGCTATGACCATCTGCTGGGATCGTCCAATTTCTGATGGTGGAAGCAGCATTTCTGGCTATGTCATCGAGAAGAGAGAGAAAACTGGACTCCGTTGGTGCCGTGTCAATAAAAAGCCAGTTTATGACCTACGAGTAAAGGCCTCAAACCTTCGACAGGGTTGTGAGTATGAATACAGAGTGTTTGCAGAAAATGCAGCAGGCCTCAGTGCCCCAAGTATCTGTTGCCCATTAACAAAAGCTGAAGACCCACAGTTCCTGCCTTCACCTCCAGCTAAGCCTAAAATTATTGACTCAACTAAAACTACAGTGACTCTGTCTTGGAACAAACCTCTCTTTGATGGTGGGGCACCTGTGACAGGTTACAGAGTAGAGTACAGGAAGAGTATGGATGATGAATGGTTTGTTGGAGTGCAGAACATCAAAAACACAGAGTACACAGTTGTGGGCTTGACCTCTGGGGTTGAATATGTGTTTGTCGTAAAATCCATCAATAAGATTGGAGCCAGTGAACCTAGCCCTGAGTCAGACAGACAAGTGGCCAAAGAAAGAGAGGAAGAACCAATGTTTGAAATAAGCAACGATATGAGAAAAACTCTTATTGTCAGAGATGGCAGTTCATTTACCTTGAAGGTTCCATTTAATGGCAAACCTATTCCTAATGTCTCATGGACAAAGCCTGATGTTGATCTTCGAGTCCGCGCTGTTATTGATACTACAGACACATTCACTGCCATTACTCTGGAGAAAGCTACTCGTAACGACTCTGGTAAATACACTGTGACACTGTCAAATGTGGCAGGCACAGCAACATTGACACTCAGTGTCAGGGTGCTTGATTCACCTGGACCTCCAACACATATTGGAGTCAAGGATGTAACAAAGACTTCTGCTACTGTCACCTGGGATACCCCTGAAAATGAAGGAGGAGGACCAGTAAAGAACTACCTTGTTGACATTCGGGAAGCCAGTAAAAAAGGTTGGACCAGGCTCACTGATACATGTCATAGACTCACATACAAAGTCTCTGACCTGCCTGAGGGAGAAGTCTTCTACTTTAGAGTGACCGGTGAGAACGAATATGGCATTGGTGTCCCAGCAGAAACCAAGGAGGGAACCAAAATCTCTGGTATGTACATAACTGTACACTAGCAAATCATAAGTGTTTTAAGTCCATAAACTTATGTTTATTCTTATATTATCTTTCAGAAAAACCAAGTCCACCAGACAAGCTGGCAGTGACGGACGTTACCAAAGAGAGTGTGACTCTGGCTTGGTCAAAACCTGAACAAGATGGAGGCAGTAGAATTACAAGCTACCTTTTAGAGGCTTTGGAAAAAGGTCAAGACAAATGGGTGAAGTGTGGAGTCACCAAGTTTATCCACTTGACAGTTTCCGGCCTGAGGGAAAATGCTGAATACTTCTTCAGAGTGAAAGCTGAAAATGCTGCTGGATTCAGTGATGCAAAGGAAATGCTAATCCCTGTGGCAGTAAAAGATCAGCTTGGTAAGTAACACACTAGAAAGCAGAACAATGTGTACATATTATGTTTACTGATTTTCTGTTTGTTAACACAGAGCCACCAGATGTCAACATGAAGGACATCCCACACAATACTCTTTATGTAAAAGCAGGGTCAACACTTAAGTGTGAGATTCCATTGACTGGCAAGCCCCTGCCTAAGGTCACACTTTCGAAAGATAATGTAGTGCTTAAATCAACAATGAGGTTCAATTCTGAGGTCACTGCAGACAGCATTAAGATCTCGCTTCGCGAAAGCATTGCTGGAGACTCAGGCCGCTATGATATTACAGCTGCAAATTCAAGTGGCACAACAAAGTCTTTTGTCAATATTGTAATTCTTGACAGACCAAGTGCTCCTCTTGGACCTGTTGAGCTCTTTGATGTCACAGAAGACAGCGTTAGCTTGAAGTGGCTTCCACCTGCCTATGATGGTGGCAGCCCCATCACAAATTATATTATCCAAAAAAGGGAGACAACCACAGCTAACTGGATGGATGTCTCATCTGCTGTAGCTCGCTGCACCATGAAGATCATGAAACTTACAACTGGCCTTGAGTATCAGTTTAGAATCAGAGCTGAAAACAGATATGGAATAAGTGAGCACATTGATTCCCCTGCTGTTTCTGTCAGCCTGCCTTACAGTAAGTACACATGTAGATATATATACTACTTCCTATGTGGCACATGTTAATCTCACTATTGGTTTTCCTCTAGCCATTCCTGACGCTCCATCTACTCCAGAGGTCACTGGTGTGACCAGGGAGACCATTACTGTTGCCTGGAAGGAGCCCAAGTCTGATGGTGGCAGCCATGTGTTTGGTTACCATCTACAGATGAAAGACAAGAATAGTTTATTGTGGCAGATAGTCAACAAAACTGTAATTCGTGCCACCCATTTCAAGGTCACTAATATCAATGCTGGCCTAATTTATGAATTCAAGGTGGCAGCAGAAAATGCTGCTGGCCTGAGTGCCTTCAGCAAAATGTCTGATGCTGTCCTGGCTATTGATGCTTGTGGTGAGTTGAATTTATTATGATTTAACAGAACAGCAAACCAACTTTGTATTAAAACATCTAATGTGTTTACAGAACCACCTGTGAATCTTCGTATCAGCGACATTACAAAGAACTCCATCAGTCTGGCCTGGCAGAAACCTAACTACGATGGTGGATCACCAATTACTGGTTACATAATTGAAAAGAAAGAAGTTGCAAGTGGCAAATGGTTCAAAGCTAATTTGACCAATGTTAGTGACACACGCTTCACTGCTACTGGCCTTACTCAAGATGAATCTTATGAGTTTAGAGTTATGGCTAAGAATGCTGTTGGCTCGGTCAGCAACCCTTCCATGACAGCGGGACCAGCAACATGTGTGGATACTTATGGTGAGTTTCAAGCAATCTGTTTATTGAAGTTGTAGGTCTCACATAAAAGTATTATTTAAATATTGCATTGTCATTCAGGTGCCCCAGAGATTGAAATGCCTCAGGAATATTTCCAGGAAGTTAAATACAGGGCTGAATCCAATGTTGAACTCAAGTTTAATATCACCGCCAAACCCACTCCAACTATTGAATGGATGAAGGATGGCCGAGAGCTCAAACCATCTGCCCAAGTTTCCTTCAAACACACATCTGAATCAACAAGTTTGTTCCTGCGGGACACGACCCGTCTTAACTCTGGAACCTATGAGGTGAAGGTGAAGAACTCCCTTGGGGCTACTTGTGCTCTTGTCAGGCTTCTCATACAAGGTGATAATTATATATTTACTTTTTTTATTTGAAGGAAAAGCCCCTTAAGATTAATCACCTCATTTGCAAGGGGTTCATGTTAATATTGCATCATGTAAACATCTATCCTTCAGAGAAAACCAAAAAATAATTTCTTGTCAATAATTTCCAGACAAACCCGGACCTCCAGCTGGAGAGATTCAGTTCAAGAAAGTCACTGCAGACAATATCACCATTATGTGGGCTCCACCCGCTGATGAGGGAGGTGCTATGGTTACACATTACATTGTTGAGAAGAGGGAAACAAGTCGCATCATGTGGTCCATTGTCTCAGAGAAACTCATGGACTGCATTGTCAATGTCCCAAGACTCATCCAAGGAAATGAATATATCTTTAGAATCCGCGGCGTCAATAAGTTTGGTATCGGAGACGCACTTGAGTCTGAACCTATTATTGCAAAGAATGCTTTTGGTGAGTACACTTATAAAGTGCATGGACCAGGATGATATTAATACTTATTTTGTTTTCCTTCAGTTCCTCCTAGCGAACCATCCAAACCTAAGGTCACAATGATTACCAAATCCACCATGACTGTGATTTGGGAAAGGCCAGCATTAGACGGAGGCAGTGACATTGATGGTTATTATTTGGAGAAAAGGGAAAAGAAGAGTCTGCAATGGTTTAAGGTTAGTCATGATCAGAACTAATTTAAATCTATCAATAACCAAATACAATGCATATTTTATGATGTTGATGTTTTATATGTTATTAGGTGGTGAAGGGAACCATAAGAGACACCAGGCAAAAAGTAACTGGTCTTGTGGAGAATAATGAGTACCAGTACAGAGTGTGTGCTGTTAACAAAGCTGGTGCAGGAAACTACTCTGAAGGATCTGATCTATACAAGGCCTACGATCCAATTGGTATGTTATCTGTAAAATGTTATTTGACTTTCAAATTGGTTTTGAATTAACTGAAATAAAACATGTGCTGAATATATCTTTTACAGATTTACCTGGAGAGCCATCTAAACTGCATGTTATTGACTCTACAAAGACCTCTATCACATTGGGTTGGGAAAGGCCAGTGTATGATGGTGGCAGCAAAATCACACACTATATTTTGGAGCAAATGAATACAGAGGAAAAAGAATGGGTGGTTACAAACCCCCAGGTGGAATCCTGCGAGTACGTAGTATCACATCTCAAACCAGGAGTCTATTACTTCTTCAGAGTTTCTGCTGTCAACTGTAAGGGAAAAGGAGAAGAAATTAGGATGTACCAGCCGATTCAACCCAAAGATATTCTCGGTTTGTATTATTAAAATAAGTATACTTAGCCTATTCATAAATAATAAGGAATAACACAAATGCAGTAGGTCTGGTAGTAAAATGTTGTTGTTGTTGTGTTTTTTCCCCACAGAGGAAGCTGATTTGGACTTAGATGTTCAAATGACAACTCAGTACACAGCCAGAGCTGGTCGTGATGTGGAGGTGTTTATTCCTTTGAAGGGTCGCCCCACTCCTAATGTAACCTGGAGACGTGGTGATCGCAACATAGCTGGAGACAATCGTTACACCATTAACAGCACTGAGCGCTCTACAACCTTGCTCATCCCCAAAGTCACTCGGGATGACTGTGGAAAGTATTTCTTAGAAATTGAGAATGGTGTCGGCGAGCCTAAGATTGTCACTGTATCCCTCAAAGTACTTGACAGCCCGTCAACATGCCAAAAACTCATTGTGAAAAATGTGACCCGGGGAAAACTAACCCTCAGCTGGGAAGCCCCTCTCATTGATGGTGGTTCCCCTGTATCTAACTATATTGTTGAAAAGAAGGCCTCCACAATGAAAGCTTACCAGGTTATCACTAATGAATGTGCCAACACAACATTTAAGGTTACTGGTCTGGAGGAGGATTTAGCTTACTTCTTCCGTGTGTCTGCTGAGAACGAGTTTGGTGTTGGTGACACCTGTGAGACCATTGAACCTGTCAGAGCAACAGAAACACCTGGAGGTGTCAAAGATCTTGTCATGCAAGACTCTACCAAAACCTCAGTCACCTTGCTGTGGACCAAGCCTGACCATGATGGTGGTAGCCACATCACAGAGTACATCATTGAAAAGAGAACAAAGGAAGACCCAACCTGGACTTTGGGAGCTACATGTAGGCGGTGCAACTGTGAAGTTAAAGGTCTCAAGGAAAATTCTGTCATGGACTTTAGAGTGTTTGCTAAGAATGAGAAGGGAACAGGTGACTTTTCACAGATTGGTCCGATTACAGTACAAGATTTCATCATTCCTCCTGAGGCCAGTCTAATTGATTATCCCAATGGTGATCTTGCTGTGCGCATCGGCCAGAACATCCATATTGAGTTACCTTTCAAAGGCAAACCAAGACCTGTAATCAGCTGGCTCAAGGATAATCAGCCTCTGAAGGAAAGTGATAGGATTCGCTTCAGGACAACTGACAACAAAACTTCTGTTACTGTCAGAGGAGCCAAGAAAGAACATGCTGGTCAATACACTCTAGTTTTGGATAACAGGACTATTAAGAACTACTTTGACATTAATGTGACTACCCTTGGTGCTCCATCCGTCCCAATTGGACCAATTCGTTTTGATGAAATTAAAGCCCAAAGCATCATTGTTTCATGGGATCCGCCAAAAGATGATGGAGGCAGTGAGATCTCATGCTACAGTGTAGAGAAACGTGAGACATCTCATGCCAACTGGAAATTGGTATGCTCTAGTGTTGTCAGAACCAGTTTCAAGATTCCAAACTTGGTCAAGGGAACAGCATACCAGTTCAGAGTTCGTGCAGAGAACAAATTTGGAGTGAGTAGTGCACTTACCTCACCTGAAGTTATCGCCCAACATCAATATAAACCTCCTGGTGCACCTGGAAAGCCTGTTGCTTTTAACATTACTAGTGATGGCATGACAATCAAATGGGAGGCCCCCGGCTTTGATGGTGGCTCTCCAATTTTGGGCTATCATGTTGAGAAAAAGGACAGAAACAGCCTATTGTGGCAGAAGGTGAACTCATCCATCATTTCTAACAGAGAGTACAGGAGCATCGGCCTGTTGGAAGGTCTTGAGTACTCCTTCAGAGTCTATGCTGAAAACAATGCTGGACTCAGCCCTGTGAGCGAGCAGAGCAAACATGCACTTGCTATTTCGCCAGTTGGTGAGTATTATGAAATTAAATTAGAAAGCAGCAGTTATTTTAGTAAATGTTATTAAAACTGTAATATTATTTTTTGTTAGATCCACCTGGAACTCCTGTCTGTATTGATGTGACAAGAGACTCAGTCACTCTGCGGTGGGATGTCCCTAAGAGAGATGGAGGCTACAAGATTGTTGCTTACAGTGTTGAAAGACGCCAAGGGCGAGGCAAATGGCTCAGATGTAACTTCACAGACATCAGTGAGACACAGTTCTCTGTGACTGGTCTATCACCTGGAGATAGATTTGAGTTCAGGGTTATTGCCAGGAATGCTGTTGGCACAATCAGTCCTCCCTCAAATTCCTCTGCTTACATCATGACCAAGGACGAGAGCAGTATGTTCCTTTCACACAACCTTTCTTTGTTTGACCAAATATATATTGTTATCTAAGCTATTCTTTTATTTGTCTGTAGTTACTCCTGAAATCGAGTGGTCACCAGATCAGGTTGTCTCACTACGTGCCGGAGAGAATGTTAGGCTGGGGTGCACCATTACAGGACGTCCTGTACCACAAGTCATGTGGTACAAGGATGGCAAAGAGATTGACAAGAGAACAATGATTGACATTGAGATCACCACTGGCATTGGCACGAGCAACTTGTTCATCCGTGACGCTGATAGGAACCATCGTGGCATTTACACTGTGGAAGCTAAGAACAGTTCTGGAACTAAGAAGGCTGATGTTAATGTCAGAGTGCAAGGTAATTCATTTTTTTATGTCCATATTTAGTCATTGGTCTTAGATCAATGGTTTATAATGATTGTTCTTCTCAGATACTCCTGGACCAGTCGAGGGACCCATTCGTTTTACTGGCATCACAGCTGAAAAGTGCACTGTCTGGTGGAACCCACCGGAGAATGATGGCTGTGCTGCGATCACACATTATGTGGTTGAGAAGAGAGAGACTTCCAGGATTTCGTGGGCTACTGTCACATCCAAGTGTGAAGCCTGCTCATTCAATGCCACTAATCTCATCAAGGGCAATGAGTATCAATTCCGAATTTCTGCTGTCAACAAGCTTGGTGTCGGAAAACCTCTGGATTCTGAACCCATTATTGCCCAAATGCAGTACAGTGAGTGGTCATGCATTTTTGTTATCATAGTTTTATTAGCTATTGACCTGATAGATACATAACCTATTTATTTGCCTCTGTTTTTAGCTGTTCCAGATGCACCTGGTACTCCAGATGCAACTCACATCACTGGAGATAGCATTACTTTGGGCTGGACCAGGCCTAGAACAGATGGAGGAAATGAAATTAAACATTATATTTTGGAGAGAAGGGAGAAAAAGAGTCTTCGCTGGGTCAAGGTCTCCTCAAAAAGGACTATCACAGAGCTGAGACATCGCGTTACAAATCTGACAGAAGGCAACGAGTATGAGTTCCGCGTCATGGCTGAAAATGGTGCTGGTGTGGGACCAGCGAGTAGCACTTCAAGACTCTTCAAATGTAGAGAGCCAACATGCGCTCCAAGCACTCCGACACTGATTAAGGTATTCATAGTTACCAAACTTATGCAATACACTGTATGTATGTACGTATATCTCATATCTTATTTTTTTCCATGCAGGTTGTGGATTCAACCAAGTCATCTATCACTATAGAATGGACCAAGCCTGTGTTTGATGGTGGAATGGAAATTATTGGCTACAACATTGACATGTGCAAAGCTAGTCTAGAAGAGTGGCACAGAGTTAACAGCCAAATATGTATTAAGACCAAGTATACAGCAAAGGGTCTGGTTCCTGGAGAGTTCTACAAGTTCAGGGTCAGTGCGGTTAATGGTTCTGGAGAAGGTGATTTCTCAGTGTTGCCTAACCCTGTCCAGGCTCTAGACAGGTTAACCTCTCCTGAGATGAACATTGGAGCTGACTTTAAACAGACCCACATTGTGAAGAATGGTGGCACTGTAACTCTCCATATTGACTTCAGAGGTAAACCAGCACCTCTTGCCACATGGACTAGGGCTGATGGGGAGCTGCCGGTTATGGCTGATGTCAACACGTCAGACACCTTCTCCACACTCACCATTGAGGGTTGCACAAGATATGAAGCTGGAAAATACACACTCTCCTTGGAAAACAATAGTGGACGAAAGTCTGTCACGTTCACAGTTAAAGTGCTTGACACACCTGGACCTCCTGGAGCCATCTCTTTCAAGGACGTCACTCGTGGAGCTTTGACAATGATGTGGGATGCTCCCACAAATGATGGTGGAGCCAGAGTTCATCACTACATTGTTGACAAACGAGAGGCTAGTCGCCTTGCATGGCAAGAGGTCAGTCAAAAATGCTCTCGGCAAATGATCAGAGTGACTGGCCTGGATGTTGGCGTGCCTTATCTATTCAGAGTTATGGCTGTTAACCAGTATGGACAGGGAGAGGCTCATGAGATGACAGACCCAGTCATTGCCACAGAAGAACCTGCTCCACCTAAGAGGCTGGATGTTGTAGATACTTCAAGTTCTTCTGCTTCCTTGGTATGGGTGAAGCCTGAACACGATGGTGGTAGCCGCATCAGAGGATACATTATTGAATTCAGGGCGAAGGGAACTGATCGTTGGGTTGCTGCTGGAGAGACCAAGCTTACAAAAATGCTGGTTGACGGACTGATTGAAAACACAGAGTATGACTTCAGAGTAAAAGCTAAAAATGATGCAGGAATCAGTGATCCTCAAGGAACATTTGGTTCTGTTGTCATTAAGGAGCCTCGCATCGAGCCAACAGCTGACCTCAGCGGCATCACCAACCAGCTTATCGTTTGCAAAACCTCCAACACATTCACAATTGATATCCCTATCAGTGGCAGACCCACACCTAAAGTAACTTGGAAGCTGGAAGAAATGAAACTAAAAGAGTCTGAAAGAGTTATAATCAGGACAACCAAAGAGAGAACCACTTTGTTAGTTAGAGATAGCAAGAGAAGTGATAGTGGAAAGTATTATCTTGTTTTGGAAAATGCTGCTGGAGTGAAGACATTTGCCGTCACTGTACTAATAGTGGGCAGACCTTCATCTCCCACTGGCCCCTTGGAAATTTCTGGAGTTTCCTCAGAGTCCTGCACATTATCCTGGTCAGAGCCAGCTGATGATGGAGGCACAGAAATTGCTAACTACATTGTGGAGAAACGCGAGTCCGGTTCTGCCTCCTGGCAAGTGGTCAATTCCAGTGTGAAGAGAACTACAATTAAAGTGACTCATCTGACCAAATACATGGAGTACACATTCAGAGTATGTGCAGAAAATAAATTTGGAGTGAGCAAGTCGATTGAGTCTGCACCAGTTGTCATTGAACATCCATTTGGTAAGTAATGACCAACAGTTAAAATAGATAAATAAATAAATACATAATAAAAATGTATTTTATTATGTATAAATACATAATAAAAATGTATCATTAACAATTTTGGTCTTGCATTTTTCCAGTACCTCCAAGTTCCCCATCTCGGCCAGATGTTGTGTCTGTATCAGCTAATGCCATTAGCATTAAATGGGATGTTCCATATGCTGATGGTGGCAGCAAGGTTACAGGCTACTGGATTGAAAAGAAGGAACGAAACACTATCCTGTGGGTGCGTGAGAACAAACTGCCCTGTCTGGAGTGTCATTACAAGGTTTCCAACTTGATAGAGGGTTTGGATTACCAGTTCAGAGTGTATGCCATGAACATAGCTGGCCTCAGCAAAGCCAGTGAGGCCTCCAGACCGGTGTTGGCTCTGAACCCAGTTGGTAAGTCCCTTTTTTTTTTTTTAAACAAAAAAAACATTAGTAATAGGGTAATAATGAATATGTTTTACAAAATAATAAAAACAATAAAACTACAAATATGTAAAACTTTACCCTTTATTTGAAAATAGATGCACCTGGCAAACCTGAGGTGACAGACATCACTCGCTCTTCAGTGTCCATTTGCTGGACTATACCACAGAATGATGGTGGCAGCAAGATTGTTGGCTACATTGTGGAGAGGAAAGTCTTCAGCACAGATGAATGGGATGACAACCGCTGGCTTAAGTGCAACTATACTACTATCACAGAGAACTACTTTACAGTCACTAATCTTGGAGAGGGAGACACATTTGAGTATCGTGTCATTGCCAAGAATGCTGCTGGTGTCCAAAGTGCTCCTTCTGAGACAACTGGAGCAGTCACCTGCAGGGATGAATACTGTAAGTTAGATAATTTTGCATTAGAATAGAAACATAAATAATACAGTTACTCACTCAAATGTATTCTTTTGCATAGCTCCACCCAAAGCAGAGCTGGATAGCAAGCTGATGGGAGAGACTGTTACAGTGGTGGCTGGTTCCGACGTGGTTCTGGATGCAGCTGTAGGCGGTAAACCAGAACCGACAGTATATTGGGCCAAAGGAGAGAAAATCCTGGAATTAGGAGAAAAATACTCATTGACGTACACTTCAACTAAAGCCATGGTCGTTATCAAGAACTGTGACAGATACGACACAGGCAGATACGTTCTGACAGTGAAAAATGCAAATGGTGTAAGAACAGTGGCTGTCAGCGTAAAGGTTCTTGGTAAGAATCTCTACTGAATAAAGTAACATTTGGTTTATTAACAAAAATCTAAATTATCTCTTTTCTTTTATCAGACACTCCAGGAGCACCGGCTGACAAGATAGTTATCAGCAGAGTAACAGAAGAAAAATGTTCTGTTGCCTGGAAGATTCCTCTGGAGGATGGTGGTGACACTGTTACACATTACATCGTGGAGCGTCGTGAGACCAGCCGCCTTAACTGGGTCATCATGGAAACTGAGTGCAAGTCGCTGTCATGTGTCAGCTCTAAACTCATCAAAAACAATGAGTATGTCTTCAGAGTCCGTGGCGTCAACAAATACGGCCCTGGAGTTCCACTGGAGTCTGATCCAGTCATTGCCAGAAATGCATACAGTAAGATTATTGGTGCTATTTTGATTATCTCTGGGGAACAAACATATTGCTGTTTTTATTGAGAAGAAACATATTACTAAATACAACTCTTGTCTTCTAGCTATTTCAACACCTCCAGGTACACCTGAGGCCACTGTTGTTGCTAAAGAGCATGTTATCATTGAATGGCTGAAGCCTGAGAGTGATGGCGGCAGTGAAATCAAAAATTATATTGTGGAGAAACGAGAAAAGAGCAGTACAAGGTAAGTGTACAGTCTTCGACAAAATTGAAATGCTTTGAAAACATTTTTGTTTCGGAGTGCTTTACTTTGTCTTCCCTGAATAAGGTGGACACGTGTCAATAGGACGTACACAATCTATGACACCCGCCTGAAGATCACTGGTCTCCTGGAGGGAAGTGAATACCAGTTCAGGGTGACAGCTGTCAACGCAGCTGGTGACAGTCAGCCTAGTGATGCTTCACCATACATTCTCTGCAAAGACCCAACATGTGAGGAATTAAAAATTAAATACATACATTGCATATGTAATAATTAACTTTTTATGAAATATAATCAAATTAGTTTACATAGCATTCATCAAAAAATAAATAATAATGCAAGTCTCTGCTCTCTATAGATACACCTGCTCCTCCATCAATGCCACGAATCACAGATACAACTAAGCACAGCATTTCTATGACTTGGACAAGACCAATGTATGATGGTGGTTCTGATGTCACTGGCTATGTGATAGAGATCTTGGAGGAAGGGTCTGAGCAGTGGTACAGAGCTACAACAAAGGCTCTGAAGACCAATGAATATGTGGCTGCAGGACTAGCAGCCAATAAGACGTATAGGTTCAGAGTGGCAGCTCTCAACAGCAATGGAACTGGAGAATTCAGTGACCCTAGCGCTGAGATTGAGCCTCTTGAGAGAGTTGGTAAGTAGAGACGAGGGTCACTTCTGGTTCCCAATTCTAACTTGTGTTATGAAATAGCCTTTTATAAAATGTTGTTTAACTCCACAGAAATGCCTGATCTGGAGCCAGCTGATGACCTGAAGAAAACTGTGTGTCTTCGTGCTGGTGGCACAATGCGACTATTTTTATCTGTTACTGGTCGACCAACACCTGTGGTTGCCTGGAGAAAGACCGGAGTTGAACTGCAGAGCCGTGGTTACATTGAGACCACAGACACATACACATCACTAATTGTGGAAAAGGTGAATCGTTATGACTCTGGAAAATATGTTGTTGAAGCAGAAAATCCATCTGGCAAGAAGACGGCCACTATCCTTGTAAAGGTGTATGGTAAGCATAGAAGACAATTATCAGACACAATTGGCAGAATGGACTCTTTACGGAAGTTGCATTATTATTTCCTCTTTCATCGACAGACACCCCTGGCCCTCCAGGCTCTGTAAAGGTCAAGGACTACACTAAAGAGTCTGTTGTCATTACTTGGGATGTCCCGAGCCTTGATGGTGGTGCTCATGTCAGCAACTATATAGTGGAGAAGCGTGAAGCCAACATGAAATCGTACAAGACTGTGACTACAGAGTGCCGAAAGACACTCTTGAGGATCACAGGACTGGAAGAGGGTGTTCACTACTTCTTCCGAGTTTTACCAGAGAATATATATGGAATTGGTGAGCCTTGTGAGACTGCTGAAGCTGTTTTGGTTTGTGAAGTACCATCAGTACCCACGGACCTTCAGATGGTAGATGTCACCAAGTCAACTGTTTCCTTGCGCTGGGAGAAACCACTTTATGATGGTGCTAGCAGACTGACTGGATATATTCTGGAGGCCTGCAAGGTTGGCTCTGACAGATGGAGTACTGTGGCAACAGTCAAATCTTCAGTCTCCCATTACACCATCCAGTCTCTGACAGAGAATGATCAGTACCTCTTCAGGATCAGAGCTACAAATAGTAGAGGAGCCAGTGAGCCCATGGACATTATCACTCCAATTACTATCCAAGAAATTACTGGTAAGAATAAAAAAAATCTATTTTAAATATGATGCGTGTCAAGATTCGTATTGATCAATATTACCTAAACTGCTTTATTACAGTGATTCCAAAGATCGACATGACAAATATTCCTCAGAAGATTGTTCATGTGCATCATGGAAAGCCTATTGATCTAAACATGCCCATCAAGGCAAAGCCACAGCCTGTCTGCTCTTGGTCTTTTGGTGGTGTTAAGCTGAAGGATAGTCTTGACCGCATCAAGATTGACAACAATGGCAAATACAGCCACCTCGTCATTCGTGATACTACTATCAACGATACTGGGGACTATACTCTGGAGGTGAAAAACACAGTTGGTGTTGCAACAGAGGTCATCAAAGTCATCATTCTTGGTAAGAAGAGAATTGTATGAAAAATCTTATTGAAATACATCTTAATTTTACACACCTCATTTTTTGTGTCTTGTTTTCTAGACAAACCTGGCATCCCAGTTGGTCCAATAAAGATTGAAGAGACTGATGGAATCTCTGTGACAGTCAGTTGGGAACCACCAGAGAAGGATGGAGGTGCCAATGTCAGTGGCTATGTTGTAGAACAACGTGAGGCTCATCGCCCTGGATGGAGCACAGTATCGGAGTCTGTTACAAGACCATGCTTCAAGTTCACCAGATTGAACGAAGGAACAGAATATGTGTTCCGCGCTGCTGCCATGAATCGCTTTGGTGTTGGTGGCTTTTTGCAATCAGAAGTTGTGGAGTGCAAAAGTCCCAAAAGTGAGTTTCACTTAAATGTTACAGATATTATTGTATAATGCAACCGTAAACAATATGAGGTTCTTGTTTGCATAAGTCTAAAAGTTTAATTCACTCTCTTACTCTTCCTTTTACAGCCATCCCTGGACCTCCCATTAGACCTGAGGTACTTGATGTCACCCATGAGGGCATGACCCTGACATGGCAACCCCCAGAGGACAATGGTGGTTCCACCATTGCTGGCTACATCATTGAACGTAAAGAAGCTGGATCCGACAGATGGTTAAAGGTGAACAAGAATCCTGTCACTATGACAAGATATCGTTCATCTGGCCTAATTGAGGGCCTGGAGTATGAACACCGCATCACTGCTATCAACTCTAGAGGACCCGGAAAGCCCAGTGAGAGCTCCGCTATTACTGTGGCCATGGATCCCATCGGTATGTATTTGGATCATTTATTTAGATTTAATTATAACTGATAGGAACAAATATAGGCGACAGTGGATCAGTTGGTAGAGCATTGGCCTTTGGGCCTGAAGGTTGTGGGTTCGAGCCCACCATGAGACCTACTTCAAGGCTCCCACTGATATCTGCTGTCGTTGTGTCCATGGGCAAGACACTTAACCCCACCTTGCCTAAAGCCCCCCGCTGAAAATTCAAGGCTGTGTGACAACACAGCCTTGATCTTACAGCCATCCCCTGTAGACTCACCACCTGCAGGAGGATCAGTGAGGGGCTGGTGGCTGCCTCCTATCTCCTCTGGGTCTGATGGGGTCTGGGGCCCCCTCTCTCCTCTGGGTCCTATGTTGTCCCCTGTGGCTGCAGCCGGCTCTCTGCTCCTGGTGCAGATTGCTCTTTGGATGGCGCTTCTTCAGCCGGTTACATCCGCACCAAGCCCTATATATTTTCATAATTCTTCCTATTTTTACCTATCTGATGTAACTTTATACATGTATGTCTGTGCGTGTGTGTGTGTGGGTGTATATTTATTAATAAATGCGGCTTTGGTTGGGTCTGTGGGGAGGTGGGGTTTAGAGTTGGGCATTTTGGATTGTTTTAATCTAAACTGTAAAGCACACTTTGTGCTATGTGAATTGGGTTCGGCTCTGACTGCCACCCCCCCCTGACCTAGACATGGATTAAAGGGAAGAAAATGGATGGATGGATGAAGGAACAAATGTACTCATATTATATAATTTCTGATATATTTCTAATTTTGACAGATCCTCCTGGCCCTCCAAGAGAGCCCAAAGTCACAGACACCACCAGGACCTCTGTTTCTCTTGCCTGGCTCTCACCAGAAGAAGAGGGTGGCTCTATTGTTTCTGGATACCTAATAGAAATGCAGAAGGTGGACCAAGTGGAATGGACCTTGTGCAACACAACTCCAACAAAGATGTGTGAATACACCCTCACTCACATGCCTCAGGGAGCAGAGTACAAGTTCAGGGTCATTGCCTGCAATGCAGGTGGTGCTGGCGAACCTGCTGAGATTCCAGGAGTTGTCAAAGTCCAAGAGATGCTTGGTATGTAGTTGTGGTGAAATAATCTGAACTTTGTTGAATTTGGAATGATAAGCTTTTCTAACATTGTATTTATTCTTAGGTTATCCTGACTATGAGCTTGATCGTAAATATGAAGAGGGCTATGTGGTACGCCAGGGTGGAGTGGTTTGTCTGTCAGTGCCGATAAAGGGTAAACCTATCCCAACATGCAAATGGACCAAGGATGGCCGTGACATTGCCCACCGGGCTATGATTGCCACTAATGATGATGTGACTGAGCTGGTCATTAAAGATGCCCACAAAGATGACACTGGAACTTATGATCTGCTGCTGGAAAACAAGTGTGGAAGAAAGGCTGTCTATATCAAGGTGTTTATTGGAATCCATCCTTTTTAAATATACCTTAATCAAATGGTTCTTACAGATCTACATTTTGTGAATGGGCACGTTCCTCAAAATGTGTTCTGCTTTGATTGATAATATATAATACTATTTAGGTGAAGGTCATTGGTCGTCCAGATGTTCCAGAAGGACCTCTTGAATTTGATGACATTCAAGCAAGATCAGTGCGTGTAAGCTGGAGAGCACCGTCAGATGATGGTGGTTCTGACATCCTGGGCTATGTGGTGGAGAGACGCGAGGTTCCCAAAGCAGCCTGGTACACTGTAGATGCCAGAGTAACAGAGACATCACTTGTTGTCAAGGGACTGAAAGAAAATGTTCAGTACCACTTCAGGATTTCTGCTGAAAACCAGTTTGGTATCAGCAGATCCCTGAAATCTGATGAGCCTGTCACACCAAAGACACCACTGTGTGAGTATTTCTTTAGGAGATCTGAAGGAGGTTTTTGAATGCTATTGAATGCGTCTATATTATTGGATAGCCATTTAGTTTGAAATGTATGGGAGAAAAACATATTTGTGTACTTGTTTTCAGGTGTACCTGAGCCTCCAAGCAATCCACCTGAGATCATGGAAGTCACTAAGACTACTGTGGCCCTGTCTTGGGCCCGCCCTCGTGATGACGGTGGTTCTCGCGTCACTGGATACTTTGTGGAGAGGAGGGAAGTGTCCACTGAGAAATGGGTCCGCCACAACAAGACCCATATCACGACCACAATGTACAATGTTTGTGGTCTTATCCCAGACGCAGAGTATATGTTTAGAATTATAGCACAGAATGACATAGGAAAGAGTGAATCTGGTCCTGCATCAGAACCAGTTATCTGCAAAGATCCATTTGGTAAGTCACATGTTTAAAAATTGGAGGTAACACAACAAATCTTAAATATTTCATGTATTTATTGTTTACCTATTTTTCCAGACAAACCAAGCCAACCTGGTGAGATCGACATTGTGTCGGTCACAAAGGACTCAATCACAATTCACTGGCTTAGACCTGAACAAGATGGTGGCAAAGAGATCCTTGGCTACTGGATTGAGTTCAGAGAGGCTGGAGAGTCTGCATGGAAGAAATGCACCAAAGAGCGTTCCAAGGATCGCCAGTTCACCATGGGTGGTTTGATGGAAGCGTCAGAATATGAGTTCAGAATCTTTGCTGAAAATGAAACTGGACTCAGTCGTCCTCGTCGCACTCCAATGGGCATCAAGACCAAACTAAGTGGTAAGATATAATTCCAATGTTATTTACTTACAGATTTAACTTAAAATGTATGAAACCACAGAGAAATACTGTGAAGCTTATCATGTCACAAAATGCTTCTTATACTTTGAACATAACATTTACACAAATTTTTTCTCTTTGTAGTTGGTGAGGCTCCAGTTCTGAAGGAGGAAATGGAAGACACAACAACCAAGCTTGGTGAATCTGGCACTCTTACTTGTGGTATCATAGGACGTCCTCTGCCAGAGATCAAATGGTACCGCTATGGAAAGGAGCTAATCCAGAGCCGCAAGTACAAAATGAGCTCAGATGGGCGCAACCATTCACTGAGCGTTCTGACTGACGAGCAGGAGGATGAAGGTGTCTACACATGTAGAGCAACCAATGAGGCTGGCGAGATAGAAACCAGCGGCAAACTCCGTCTCCAGGCAGCACCGCAATTCCATCCTGGCTACCCCCTGAAAGAGAAATACTATGCAGGTGCCGGCACCAGCTTGCGTCTCCATGTTGTCTACATTGGTCGTCCAATTCCTCAGATCATGTGGTTCTATGGAAAGAAGCCTCTTAATCCATCTGAGAATGTGATTATTGAAACCACAGAAAGCTATACTCACTTAGTTGTGAGGAATGCTCAGCGAAAGACCAATGCTGGACGGTACAAGGTGCAACTTAGCAATGCTTTTGGAACTATTGATACATCTCTTCGTGTTGAAATCCAAGGTAAAAGTCATTCATCAATTTGAATTAAAAATAACAACCAAAATAGTTGTGACTTTTCTATTAAAATTGTCCTTTCTTTGCTAGATAAACCTTGCATCCCTGAAGGACCTCTGGTTGTTGATGCCTTGCTGAAGAGCACAGCTGTTATTAGTTGGAAGCCACCAAAGGATGATGGTGGTTCTATGATCACAAATTATCTTGTTGAGAAACGAGAGGCCAAAGAAGGCGAGCAGTGGGGCCTGGTGTCCTCCTCCGTCTCTGGCACCACATGCCGTGTCATCAATCTCATAGAAAGTGCTGGATACTACTTCAGAGTTTCTGCACAGAACCAGTATGGAGTCAGTGAATCACTGGAAATTCCTTCCGTTGTCATCATCAAGAGTCCATTTGGTAAGAAATTTATACTCAGACATAATTCTTATAAATTTTTTCTTCACTCTTCCTTAACATTCGATTGCTTTTCTGTTTTCCAGAAAAACCTGGCATTCCACAACAGCCCTTCATTATGAGCTCCACAAAAGATTCTTGTGTTGTTTCTTGGAAGCCTCCAAGCAGTGACGGCGGAGCCAAAATCACAAACTACTATCTGGAAAAACGTGAAAAGAAGCAGAATAAATGGATGTCAGTAACCGCCAGGAAGATTGTAGAAACCAACTTTGAGGTTACGGCCCTGATCACAGGCTTTGAATATGAGTTCCGCGTTAAGTGCGAGAACATGGGAGGTGAAAGTGACTGGAGCGAAATTTCCGCTCCAGTCATTCCTAAGTCGGACCAAACTCCTCGTGCACCTATCTTCAGAGAGGAGATTAGGGACATGACCGTCAAGTACCAAGCCAATGCCACATTTGTCACAAAGGTAAGTTCCATTTAAGAGATGTCTTAAATACATTCATTTTGAAGGTAGTAAGACCTATTTTTTTCCTCCAAAGGTGGTTGGCTATCCAAAACCAATGATTAAATGGTACCGTAACGGAAAGGAGATCCAGGCAGATGGAACTAAAATAAAATCTCAGGAATTCAAGGGAGGATACTATCAACTGGTTATTACAAATACTGATGAAAGGGATGCCATGGTTTACCAAGTCAGGGCTACCAATGCAACAGGCTCAATCTCGATGAGCGCCAACCTTGATGTGGAAGGTAACAATTCTTTACAAACAACACTATGCTGCTGCACTAT
>JAPMNZ010873551.1:0-13430 GCA_029875035.1 Pomatoschistus microps
ACGACTCCCGGTTTGACTCAAAGAAAGTAAGTCTATTGTAACTAACACTTGCTCAGCAGTCTGGGAGTTAAAGGTTGAACTCATAGATGATGTTCAACCGTAGACTGTAAATATCGTTGAACTCACATTTCAAAAATAAAAGAATTTAAATGACGTAATTGCATAAAAGTAAACTAAATTGTGGTGCCACCATAGACTGCAAAGGTGCCACCTGCCCATGAAAGCCAGGTCTCAGAGTTCTGAAGCTAAGCAAGATAGGGCCTTGTTAGTACTCTAATGGGAGACCTCTGGGAACATTTGTTGATGTGTCCTTAGGCAAGACACTTCACCTTTTGCCTAGAATGACTCTTGTGTGTGTGAATGGCTGGTGGTGGTCAAAGGTGCTGATGTCATATACTTGTTGCCTTGCTTCTCTCAGTGTGTCCCGGAGGCAGCTGTGGCTACAATAGTAGTTTAATATCATCATGTACGGAGTGAATGAATAATGCTGTGAAGTGACTTTGAGTGTCCAAAAAGCGAGATATAGAGCAGATGCATTATACGTGTAAGCAGTGTTGGGATTCAATCGTATATACATGACATGTATGTACATTAATATTGGTCTGGCTAAAATATATAAAATGAAATAAAAAAAGCACACACACTTGACAAATTAATTTATTGCAACACACTGACAGTCACGTTCTTTCCACAGGACGGTAAGAAACCACTCGAGTTATTCCACAACAGATCTGTACAATCCTCTCCCAAAGGAGGAATTTAAAATGTTAAAAAGAAAAGTGGGAACATAAAACATAAATCTCTAAAAACAAAACAAACAAATCTGCCGTATCAACAGTACAAAAATAAATAGTTGTTTTTAGGTTTTGGATGAGAAAAAATATATGTTGATCATTCGGGTGTGGTCCATTTCTTTTACCACCATTTCTTTACAAGATTTCCTCTGTACAGGTCAGTGTTTGTAGTTCAAATCTAAAGCAAAAAGACCACACGCTTTTGCCTTTCTTTAATAATTTAATATTAAATGGAATGTAGAAGTAATCGTTGTAGTTCTGTTCATTTCAAACAAAAGGTTGCAAGTCAAAATATAGCTCATTAAAGTGTTCACCGAAAGCCCGATAGTTCTAGGGTAATTTCATTTTGAATACATGCAAGACATAATTAATCTGGATCTATGTGTGCAACATTATGAATCAATGATTAAGACATGGAGCTTCTGGAATGTTCATTAAGTTACGGATTGTCCTGGGGCCTGCTGCAAACTTTAAATCCATTTACACATATCCAGGTGTTATTCTTCAAAAGCCCTGTTTCCACCCTCCTCACTTGGCTCTACTCTACTCTACTCTCCCATGATTAATAGCGTTTGCACCCGCCCTGTTAAACCAGTGCCCAGGATCTTTTTTAGTACCTGCTTAGCTTAGGTTCTAACCAGGCTGAGCTGGTAATAAAGCTTTTCAACAGCCAGTGATTGACGAGAGGGACTTTTGGCATTTTTGTAAATATTCACATTGTTGCCATTTCTTTATTTAAATTTCTATTTAGGAGTCACAATCTGGCTTAGGGTAGAATTAAGGATAAGATGAGGGCTAAAACCATTGATTTGGTTACAGTTAGGATTGGGGATAGAGCAAGGGTTTGCCCGAGAATCTTGGTATTTAGCCCTGCTGCAGGAAGCCATGGTTATCAAAGAAATTCCCTAGATACTAGTTTATAGTGTTTGTTGCTAGGATACGGTACCAGGTTATTCAGCATAACAGAAAAGCAAGCAGGTGGAGTAGAGTGGACAAGAGTAGAGTAAATTGAAATAGAGCTGTGCTGGTGGAAACAGGGCTATAAATATTAAGACGTGACCCAAACAAGAAATTGCAATTTGTAGGCAACCATGGTTCAGATTACTGTGCAGTAGAAATAGACAATGTTATAGAAAGTGCACAATTCAAACAGTTTCTAAAAAGGTCCACATTTATACTCCATTTTGCCCATTTCCACTTATGGAGATGCGCTTAGGGAGTCAATCTGAAAATACATTTTTACAAACCAGATATACACAACAAGTCCTCTGCCAAATTCCAAGCATAAAAAAGGTCCAAATTGTAGCTTGGGAAAAACACAACAAAACAATCTTTAAAAAAAGGCAGGCAGTGGGCAATCTCTTCAAGTCCAAAACGTGTGTAGTACCATGCACTTTCCAAATCTCAAAGCTTGGGTCTGGACTGGTTTAGGACTCTAGAACTTTAGATGAAAGGAGCAGCAAAGCATTTGAGACACCACTGGACGCTGGGGGTGGGCGGTCTGTCGATCCGGTGCAAGGCCTTCAGCTGCTCTGGGCTGAGCTCGTCATACGCAGTCCGGTACTCCCGGTCAAACGCCTCTGCAGAAAAGCAGCATTTGTAAATATTCTAGGCACTTTTACACCAGCCCAACAGTTTACTTTTCAAACCAGTAAAAATGTACTAGGAAAAAAAAATCTACAGTAGGTCACCAGTTCCTAACTTTTAACATTAGAGCAAAGCATTCAATTTGAAGGCTTTTTGTTTTGGAAGCGGAATTACTCATGTACAGTTTTTTCTTCATAACTTTTAGATTTTTTTCTGTATCAAAACGTTTGAATCTACAATTACTGCATAGCCATCATTAGTTGCTTGGCAATAAACATTGTATGGCAGTTGAAGCCCAGTTTCTCCAAAAAGTGCTGGTTCGGCACTGGTCCAGGTACTGGCCCTTAAAGAATGCCCTATTATTATTAGCTCAAGGCGTCCAGGAGGCTCATCTCGACGCTAAGAAGTGGCGGCTCTACTCTGAGCTCCATGGGGCAGCGCTCCTCACCCCATCTCTAAGGGAGTACCCAGCTACTCTGCGGAGGATGCTCATTTTGACCGCTTGTATCTGCGATCTCATCCTTGTTGGTCATTATCCAAAGCTCCTGACCAGAGGTGAGAGTGGAACATAGAATAAGTAAGTTAGTGAGTTAGGAATGCTTATTTATACAGCGCATTTTTACAGACCCAAGTCACCCAAAGTGCTTTACGATGTTCAGAGTATCTAAGATATCATTAATAGTCTCCAAAAAATCTCTGACTGGGAGTGTATTACTTACCAACATCGATGTTCTCTCTCCCCAAAGCGACAAGTGACAGAAATAGTATCTCTCTGTAGATACTCCTGTAAATGCAAACACAAATGATCAGTTCTGCAGCGACGGCAAGTTCAAGATACACATTTTTTTCTGCGTCTGGAAGACGAACCTTTGGCGCTTCACTCCCTCCGGACGCCTCTTGATTTCCCGCAGCAGCAGATTGATGGGGCCGTACACGTCGTTGGTCTGGATGTTCCGGACGATCGTGTTGAGGAGCGTTCGGATCTCTTGGTGATCTGTTGGAGCCAGAGTTCCCTTCTTCTCCACTGGAAAAAAAAAACAAAACACAAACCAGTCAGAAGCAAGAATGGTGCTTGTATGACCTCTAGTGGACCACAGGGGGATTGCATCAACATGGACAGCCTTATGAAATCCTTAATTTGAAGCTTTAAAACCACAAAATATGTATCTTTTTATTAAATCCATGTCACTAGTTCCTCTCTAAAACAGTTCTAGTACTAGTTTTTGTTTGAGTGTGAATTTGGCCACATCTTCAGATAATCTTTTTTCCAGGCAGAAAAAACCCTCACTCAGCCAATCAGCTCTCAGCCTAAAGCGTCAAATAGATACCAAGAAGATAAATTCTGATTTGTTCACACCATTTTACTTTTCTAAGAGTTTTTGTTGGTGCGAAGAAAATGTATTCTATATGGAGCCAAATAGTGAGGTAACCCATTTTAGGCAAAATAAATATTTGAAGTATCCTATGTAAAAATATCTATTTGGAATTGCACTGGTAAAAAATGTTTGGACATTTTTCTTTTGTGCATACATGTTTACTTAAACTGTTGAATTCAGCCACTGTAAAGCTGGGGGTTCCCAACTTTCAAACCAGAAAAAAAAATGAAAATTGACATAGTTGGTCCCTCCTTCTCAAAACCATGATTAGTTTCATATGCACATATTTCGGGCCTCTGTTTCATCTTTAAATCAGTCTTTTCAGCTATAAAAGTGAAAGAGAGAGAGAGTTGCCCTTACTCAGCCAATCAGCTCTCAACCCAAAGCGTAAAATAGTAACTCACAGGGATCTTTCATGATTATAAGTATGCAATAAATAACAGGTATTATAATGAGATGAGCTGCATGTTGAGGTCGGATTTGACCACTTTTTTCTGTTGTGTTATTTCAGAAAGAAAAGAAGTTGAATACTCCATCTTTAAATGGACTAAAGTAAGGGTTTATTGGACTAGCACTCACAGAATGTCCTCCACAGAAGATAGAGGGGATCTCCTTGTTCTTGGTGCAAATTGACGTTGTCCCAAAGCAGCTGCACAAACACCTGCTTGCTGTCCTGTGATAGTGAGGTCAGGGGCAGCTACAAAACACATGTTAGCGTCATTACCCCCGGATCATTCTGATGTTTGTGATAATCATAGTTTAGTTTGATACCTGTACTCCGTTGTTGCAGTGTTCCGAGGTTAGTATGAGGCCCGGCAAGTGAGTGGGCAAATCCAGCCGTCGGAAATACCAAACCAGATTCCAGAAGATGATGGGGTGTTGACTCAGGAATTTGTGTGTGTAGATGACCTGAAGAGATCGGAAAGTCAATACAGACGGAAATGTTGCCGAAGGGGATAATAATGGACTTGAATTTAAAATGTAAAACAGTCACGTCAAATTAGTAACGTTCATTCATGATTCATTTATCATCTTCAGAAACAAAAGCAATTGTGTTTGAACCAAAGTTATACATTATTCTCCAATCAGTTAGTCTACTACTGTAACAACCTGCTCACTGGTCTCTTCAAATGAGCTAAAACATCAGTATATTCAAAATGCTGGAGCTCAAGTCCTGACTAGAACCAGGAAGTAAAATCACATTGGTCCAGTCCTCAGGTCTCTGCACCTCTGCTCGTTACAAGTCTCTCCATGGCCTCGCACTAAAGTACATCTATGTTAGTGCCATATGAACCAACTCAGACTATGAGGAGCACAGGGATTGGCCTCCTGATGGTGCCCAGAGTGATAAACACATTCAGATTTATGCAACTCATTTCTGGAATAGTCTTCCTGAAAATGAGAGACAAGCTTCGATTCTGATAATGTTCAAAACCAGGTTAAAACTGTTCTGTTTAGCTGTGCATATAACTGGATTGTCTTTTTAATGTATTGTGATTATTTATGTGATATCCTGTTTTAAAAGCAGTCTGCCTTGTGTATGAATGGTGTATGAACTGTGAATTTTTTTTTTTTATTCATGCATTTATTTGAACAGGGGACAACGCACATTAATTAATCAATTTCTATATAAGTGCCAGTTTCAGCGACAAAGCTAGTTTTCAACTGTAATGCAGCCTCCTGGATAAGGTATGAGGGTGATATTAACAGTAAAAGTTAAAGTTATTGTACATTATTAAAAAAAATTTAAAATGTATTCTTACCTGATCTCCCTCATTCTCCAACAGTGTCTCTAGCTCTTTGCGCAGAACTAAAGGACTCAAGTATGGAACCGACACAGGCTTCGGATTGGGCCGTTGAGCTCCCATGCCATCCTGCGCACAACACACAAACATTAGAGCTCTGAAACACAAAGGATGGATACCACTAGCCTGGTCTTATAAAGCTAATCTTATCTTACAACACCATCCTACAAATTTCATTTCGTTTTAAGGGCTGGATTTTCTCCATTGAGCTCCGTTAACAGGTGGTAGGGGTTAACTCCTTTTGCAGATTGAAACAATTGGATCTGAGTTTACCGTGACGTATGTAATGCGTCTAGCCTAGCATCTACTTTGCCACTAATGGAGCCCGTGGGTAGAAGAGCCTAGGGGTGGGCGATATATATCACAGACGATAACACGGCAAAAGTGAATTTGAAGATATGCTTTTTCGTCTTATCGTCAATTAAAAAAAAGAAAAAGAAATCTTGACGTCACAACGAATACCTACAACACCCGCCTTCCCCGCTCTCTGACTGGTCGGATGGGATATAACTGAGGTAAATGCAGACACTGGGAGCAGACCCAGACGTACATGTAGGGAAATGATAATTGATGCCTAACAGATGGCTAAAGCCAGGCTAGGACAGCACAGCTTTAAATAGAAAAGAATGAGTGAGCAGCCTTACCGACACCTCCTGCAGGCTGGAGGGCAGGCTGGTGGTGGAGACCCCGTGTCCTGGGCGCTGAAGGGGGGACAGGCTCTGGAGCGGGCCCCCCACACTGTTACTGCGGGTCAATGACGTCCCACTGCACTTGAGCTCGTTCACCGACGTCTTGTTTTCCAGAAGGCCGAGAGGATCCGTCTGCACTGGCTCCGGGACCAAGCTGGAAACGGGACAATCACGCCACATTAGCTTTGTCAAGTTGGAGCGGAGTTTATCGTAGAGCTGCACAATTAAACACAAGTATATTTTATGTTGTTGGCGCGCAGAAGCATTGTTTTAAAACCAAAGTATTGCCCATAAATTAGTCTTGGCAATTACTCAGCCGGTTATTTCATACTCCTCCCTCTGGTGACAGCATATGGAGTTACAGGCGGAAAGCTTTTTTTTTTTACACTTGTTATACTTGTTTCATCATATATTTTCAACTGAAGGTATCATTTCACATTCTAAAAAATATGGGTTGAATAGTCTAAATGTATCTTTTTTTGCCCGTACATTATAACACATTTTAAATGCTGACTTTGCTCAAACATCTACACGATACAAGAACACCCGTGTTTCCAGTTGAATGTTACCTCTTTTGCGTCTCCGGCTGCTCAGCACTTTTCTCTTCGGTTTCGTCCTCTGGGAATGACATGAGCTCCGGGGGCTTGATGTCCACTGTGGGCTGAGTGCTGGAGCTTTGGACACTCTCCGCAGACGCACTGGGATTCATGTAGAAACTGAAATGTTAATATTAATTGTTAATGTAGTTACTTTTTTTCCTTTAATGAAAGTTAATTAAAACTAGATATCTGCTGGTTATATATTTCATTAAATAAATATGTACTGCTTTTTATAGTGTATATCAAAAATAATGAACTAGCTATTTGTTTTTTTTCACACAGATTGCAGATTACCAATTTAGATTTTGTTAATTTATGTTTGCCTTATAAATAAGACAATCATACATTATATTATAAGGAATAAAAGATAACATGTTAGATCACCGCAAACACACAGAGAACACACATTTGAAAACAATACTTTTTTATAAATTTAGTTTTTTTAAACTTGAAATCAATGAAAATTTAAAAACACTTCTGTTTTATAGCCCAATGTATGGGCTTCAAAATTAGGCATAACGGATGGACTTGGAAGTTGCCGGAATGACGGATTTTTTGAACTAGTGACTGGATTGTAACGCATTAAAATCTGCAGATACTGAGCATTAAAATTAGGTATAACACATCTACCTAATGTTTTTGACATAAAAACAATGACCATTTCTCTTTCCCATTTCTCTCCGTTCTAATGCCCAGTACCTGGACGAGCGCAGATCATGAAACTCTATGTGCAGGAGGGGCAGGAAGGCGGTCCGGCAGAAGGGGCAGTTGGTGTTCAGGTTAGAGTCGTCCGCGGTCCATCCGGCCATGATCTCCTCGTCGTACACCAGCGCCTCACAGCTGCGGCACTGGGAGCAGCTGGACATGAGGA
Source organism: Pomatoschistus microps (assembly GCA_029875035.1). Lineage (NCBI taxonomy): Eukaryota > Metazoa > Chordata > Actinopteri > Gobiiformes > Gobiidae > Pomatoschistus > Pomatoschistus microps. The sequence continues at coordinate 7,722 of JAPMNZ010873551.1, forward strand.
CCTGAAGAACAGATGAAGTCATATTTATATAACTGATCATGATTTTACTTAAATTGTGGTTGTATTTCGGGACAGAGGGAAAGGCCTGACCTCGAGAGCGATGTTCTGGAAAATGCTGGAGCAGGATGCATGATGGGAGCCCTGTTCAGAGTCCAGTCCGCGACCTCGACCTGGAGTTGGATCTGCAACATTATCATAAAAGCACTTTCAGAATTCTATATTTTTCCCCCAATAATACGTTTGTTTTTTTGTACCTAATATTTCACATGTATTTTTGCTGTTTTTAGATTTGATTTTTTGTTTTGAATTATAATGTATGGATCTTGGCCTGACTTTGGGTCACAAAAATACATTTCATTGATTGAAACTGGATATCACTCCAGACCAAGAATATGCGCTGAGTCTTGGATATGCTGGTCATGTGATAAAATTAAATCTTTATAAGAAGATAATTAAACCATATTTCAGGGGTGTCCAAACTTTTAGTAAGAGGGCCACTTTGCTAGGTTTGTCCAGGGGTCGACAACCCGGATTATAAAACTGGACTAGCCTTTATTTGAACTGTTCTGAGCTATATAATTAGCTATGACAGAGCTGAAGTTGGCTGAATACAAATTGCCATCTCCTCATAGTTTCCATAGTCGATATATGTGCTGATAAAGAAGATGTGGAACTTTAGGACGTCACATGAGCTCATACATCTCCTGTGGTTTTATTTAGCAATATTATTTTTCTAAACGTTAAAATCTTACGCATTTGCTGTGTCCCGCGGCCTGTGTCGCTGCTGCCGCTGCTGCTGCCGAGGCTGGTGCAGCTCTGGGTCAAGCCGTTGGAGACCAGTCCATGGATGGGCCCTCGCTCTGGGCTCTCGTCCACATCATGAGGCGAAAGCAGGTTTTCATCCAGATGAGCTGGAAACCCCCCTGAGTGACCCTGTTCATCCTACAAAAGTCAGAAAACAAACTATTATTAACTTCACAATATCTAAATAATATTGTTTTTTATCACATATTTGATCATGTGCATAAAAGAAAGATCAGACTGAAATCATAACAACTCATATTAGCAGGGCAAAAAGAAATGAGGAAAGACACTCTTTTATCAGTTGTACTGTATAATGTGATTTTTAAGTGAGTAAATACATTGGGCTGGTACCATGTGTACTGGGGGCAGCTCTGACTGTCACCCCCCTCAACCCAGAAAGGGATTAAGGGGAAAAAATATGGATGGATGAATAAATTGAGTAAAGGTTATCTATTGTTTCACTCATTTGCAATTTAAAGCAGGGGTACCTAACTTTCAAACCACAAATAAAATCGTATTAAAATCCATCCACTTATTTATCTCACCCTCACACCACCAATCAACTCTCAGCCCAACATGTTGGGCCCTAACCCTTTTCTTACAAGTTTCAATACAGATACAATGTTTTGTAAGAAAAATACATAGATGTACAAAGAATGCCGTGATCTGATTTGTTCACTTTTATTATTTTTGTTGCAAGAAAAAAGTTACTCTTTATACAGTGTAGCAGAAATCTTGGGTGAAATAAACTATACCAGTCCATAGACTAGAGTATTTTCTTTTCTGTATTCATCGGCATTGATCATATGTGCCAAAATATACTGGGAATTTCAACGTCATCGTGAGCTAACATAGTGTGAAGCCGAAACAGTTTAGATTAGAAGTAACATTAGTCATGACTTCTGCTCACCTCATCGTCTGAGTACGAGTACGCGGAGGCCACAGCTCCCCACACTTTGCTTGCCACGGTCGCCGCCTGCTTCATGCTCGATTTAAAAACATCCATTTTGGGGCCGGACAAAATCGTATCCATCTTTATGCCTGAGAAGGTGTTTATGACGGAGCCCAGCGAGCCTCCCTGCGAGGACTTGACCAGAGCCGTGAGAGAGGCCGAGCGCGCTGCCGGACTTCCCGCAACGCTCAACGGGGTTTTGGACTTTACGGTGAAAGTCTTGGACCGGGTCACCGTGTTTGGGCTCCTCTTTGGAGTGTCGCTTGGAGACCCCACTGGAGTTTTGACTTGTGGAACCGGGAGACTGGACCTCCTCTCTAAAGTCTGTTTGTTCTGTGGAGAGTCTGCGGTGTCTTTCGGCGGCTGTAAGTCCATGCTGGAAGATTTGACACTCAGCGGGCTCTGCAGGCTCATATACATCTCGATCTCCTCGGCGAGATTTCGAGACACGACCACAGGCACGGAGCGGGACAGTTCCTGGCTCGTGACCGAAGAGCATTCCTCGCTTTCGGACATTAATCGAGAGAGAGGATCCGCTCCCACTTCAACATCTGCTCTTTCCAAAGTCGCAACGCGGCCTCCAGAATCGTCGTCCTCATAGTCTTCTTCCGTCTTCTCTTCGACTTTGCTCTCATTTTCTTCTGCGTCATCAGCCAGTTTTACTAGCTCGTCTTCTGGCTCCTCCTCCAGGTCGTTGAAAAGCGCTTTCGAGACGGTGTGAGGGGGTGGACTTTGCCCGGTGGAGAGAGCGGCGGCGAGGATGCGAGCGTCTGCGCCCATCTGACTGGCCATGTGGTCCACGCCTTGCTCCAAAAGCATCCCAGCTCTGGTCTCGGCACTGAAGCTGCAGCTGCGCTCCGAGAAGGACTTCTGCCTCTGCGTCTGTGTTTGTGCTTCAGTGGAATTGTCTTCAGGGAGAGAGATGCTGTCGGACTTACTGTGCCGCCTAAACAGTTTTCCTGTGGGGAAAAAAGAGGAACAAAAAATGGTATGAGTAAGTAATTCATCCTTATTTCACAGACCAAGGTCACACAAAGCAATCAATCAACCAATCTTGTCCATTCGTACATACGCCTCTCTCACATTTTCAGGGAGACTGTTCCAGATTTTAGCTGCATGAATCTGAAATGCAGCCTCCCCGTGTTTAGTACTTAATGCTTTTGACACCGGGAGAATATGCTAACATAAGCGACAATTCTCCATTCTGTATGAATAGCCCCTATAAATAATATAATCATAATAATAGTTCAAAGCTTCGGACAAAAACTAAAAACACATTCAGACTTCATCATCCCAGAAGAACTGATTTTAGGGCCCTCTGATTTTCATCCCTCTCTTCCATCTCCTCAGTCTCTTCCTTCCATAATTCACTAAATCATTAAAACAAAGAGGCTGAAGCAAAATACTAAAAACAAATAGCTATATGAAATTCTTTATCATATTAAAAGACCCAAAATTGGCCCAGAACTCGGCACAAACATAAAAACGACTTCAGATTGAAATGAGGATCACAAACCGGTTTCTCTTCCTCCGTCGTAGCTCCCGGTCGACAGTCGGACAATACTCGCTGCTGGTGAGTTCACATCTTTGGGAGGATCGTTGACGGCCACTGCGCTGTCTATGGAGCCGGCTATGTCTCCTCCAGGACAAAACGTATAATCATATTACATTTTTGATACATTATAACTGCAAAATCTCATCCAACACAAACGTTCTTACCGGTGCGTTGAGAGCGGTCTTGGCTTCTCTCTTCGGCCGCAGCTGCGTTTAAGGCTTCTTGATGTAACTCGTCTTTAGAGCCATAACCTTGATCAGAGTGTTGACCTGCAGAAGAAAACATGTGATTGCTAAATAATAGTCTTATTGAAATGATTGCGCTGAAGAGGGGGAAACGTAACAAATATAACTTTTATCCTTTAATCACCTTGCGAAAAAATGCCATTTGGATTGTATCTAGTGTCCACTTTAGACATCATTGTTCATAGATTTGGGGGAACTTAAAACTGCTGGATGTGATTAAAGGGCATTTGGAAACTTTCTGCCATCTAAAAAAATGTATTCCATGATAGAGAGGCTCTGATTAGAAGACAAAACGAAACGTGATTTTTGCATTCATTTCGAGCTAAATGTCAACCATTAGTGATATTAAACAGCAGAATAAACAAAAATTGCAAGGATTCAATTTGAAACACTATTTAGAGAGGAAACACTATTTAAAGAGGAAACACTAGAAGCAGGTGAAGGTGTGTGTGTGTGTGTTAAGTTTAGAATAATTATTATCATTCTCATTAAAAAAGCTTCCTTATCTAGTGCTGTGTCGCTCTGACCTGTGTTACAGTGGCTGTCTGTTGCGTTTTCGAAACCATGTGCGAAAACGTTGTCCACTCCGTTGACGTCGTTGGAGCTGTCGGCGCTGTCGTGGCTCAAGCGGTCCGCCTCGTTGCCTGTGGAGCTACGTACAGCTGTGGAAAATAAATACAAAAGTTAAAGATCATTACAAGCATGCGACCATACAGCAGCCACCCTGATCATGGACTGTTCACGCTGCTGCCATCTGGAGGCGCTATCGTCTCCTCATGACCAATAGTGAAAGGGGATGAGAAGCAGTTTCTTTCCTGGAGCCGTAAAACTACTGAACCGGGCCTAACTCTGTCTCTGTTTTGATCTAATTCTGTTATTGTGTGATCCCAATACTGTACTCAACATCTGCTGGAGGTACATAAGAATTCCACTGCATTGAATGTGTATGTGACAAACAATAATAAACTAAACTAAACTAAACTTAACGATAACTGTAGAGAGATATGAAATGTACCTGTGCTGAGACCCGTCCCTCCTTTGGATGAGGTCTGGTCGACAGAGTGTTTGAACTGAGCGACTCCTCTGAGCACGTTCCGGAGTTTGGTCCACATAAACTGACCGCTGCGGTTTCTGCTCGGCCATGGGCTTTCCAAAACAGCCTAGAAAACAACAAAACACACTGATAAGAATAATGCATTTGTTGAATAACAGTTGTATTTTTAAACACTGCTGATTAGACTTAATGGTGGCCTTTATGAGCAGTGAAGAGAGAAGGTGCACATAAAGACAGTGGGATGTTATTAGGAGCGTTTCTATGACGTGGTCTCATTAAATATTTTTTTTCTGACCACAGTTGTGCGACACGTTTTGACAGTTTACACATACACAGGCACATTTATATAATCAAAAAAAAATATGAAAAAACATATTTTTAGTCCCCAGTTTGAAATGAACTGAGAATGAATTTAGACTGCAAAAATTGCGATATTGGATATAAATATATATTTTTTTTTTTCCTAGTTTGTGATTTATTTGTTCACCCATTACAGCATTAGTTTCCACATAACACTAGTTGACATAAAACACTGACATGTACAAAGTAGAGAAAGCATCAAATTATTGCCTGTTACAAACCTTTGACTGAAAATATTAGGGCTTCGACGATAAGTCAATATAAAGGACTACATCAACTATTAAAATATGTCTTCCATTTTGGAGGAATACACATTTAGGCAATGCTTCGCAACAATCAGAATTACTGCTGATTCCCGGGGAAAACAGGGCTAAAGAATCTATGTCCTGCTTCTGTCCTCAGATGCGTTTCTTTAAAAAACATGAAATAGTCGTTGACTGGTTGACTAATCGGGATAATAATCATTAACTACTGGGGCTGTTAGTGACAGCCCTAATAGTACCTTGTTGTAGTATCCGTAAGTGATGGCATTGGGGTGAACTCCGGCCTTCTTCATTTCCACCAGAACACGCACTGCCATCACAGGGAGGCCCCACACCCCACACAGCTGCATCACTACTCGGTAACACACCTAGAAAAGCAGAACAAAAAGTTATAATTATATCATTTCATGGTGAAGAAAACTGTCCAACTTATTAGATGTAATGTATTTCAGGTCTAAAGTTCTAACTTGTTCCTG
>JAPMNZ010873659.1:0-11604 GCA_029875035.1 Pomatoschistus microps
TTAGAGATAACTACTGATGTGATTTAGGGCTATACAAAAGTAAATTGAATTGAATTGAAAAAACAACCTAATTTACGACTACCACAAAAGCTGTCATAGATGTTAAAGGGGCAAAGCACGCCGTAGAGGGTGGAACTGGGGGATGGAAACTTCCAATCAGGGTCAGATGAGAAATTTGTGTTGTCACTATAAATCGTTTTTTTGGTGATATATGGCTTCACATAACCACTAACATTGAGTGAAAAAGCTTCACTTGGGTGAGTAAACTTTCAAGCACAACTGCACAATCTAAAATAAATACAGTTATAAATATCAAAAGACTAAATACCTGAATCTGGAGAAAAGACGACCAAACATAGTCTGAACTGGCATCAAAATGAAAAAAATAGCCATTCCAGCCAGACATGAAGGGCCAAGAGTGTATAGGAGCAATAATATAACAGCTAGAGCTTGCAAGGGTCCAATCCACAAAAAGTGAAGATATAGCGTTACCTAAAAGAAAGAAGAAAATAAATGTGGCTTTAACTTGAATGGAATTGTAAAAATAAACAGTGAAAAGGAAAATACCTCATCAAACTTGTTGACATCATTGGATAAAAGATTTACTATTTGTCCAGTGGTAGTTTTTGCCAAAGCTGTGCTATTGAGACACAGAGCCTATGAGAAGTACAGGGAAAAAGAAGAAATCATCGACCACATTGTTGCTTGTGATGTCATAATAAAACATTCATGTTGAGGTTATTGTGAGGAAACAACAATTTACAGAATTTTTGTGATGACTTTCTTTGTCTGAAATGATACAATTTGTGTTCCTCAAGGATTTATAAGTATGTTTATAAATAAAAATGGCAAATTAGCAAACTTATTCAAAACAAGAAAAAGAAGGCCATTGCACCTTAGTGACTTGGGGTAATAAATAGATTTTTAGATGTACAATCTAAAAAAACAAAAAACAATATTGATTGTAAGCGTATCTGTAGTAAAATCAATTATACATTTGTTAAATTATTATGTATTCATATGTACTTAAAAGGTACATCTTCATCACCAATGAAAAAAAAAAGCCTTTATCATTTCCTGTATCATATCGTATCATAGATACTGTATATATAGATACATGTATCCAAATTTCAGACCAGCTTTACTAGTAACAATAAAACAATTAATGGTTCTATAGAAAATTATGAACAAAAAAAGTTGAGAACATTAGATTCTTTTGGAAAAGTAGTTTCCCTTAAATTATCAGGATTACTCTGATTGATTAGTTCATATGATTATATTATGACCTGAATAATTCTCCAATAAACTAACAATCTTTACATTCGTTGCTGTTGCAAAGTGCTGTTGTGTAATGGCCGACCTTGCGATAAACCACATGACACACAGCCACACGGATCTTCATCCCCGCTCTCTGGACATGATAAAAGTACAGATGGTGAAGAAGGGTCACTCCCACGGTCGACACGGAGATGGCCGCTGCGTAGCTATAGGCTTTACTAACGTCAGATGCATTTGTATTATATCTTTCAAAATACTCCAGCAGCTTTCCAAGGAGCACAGGTTGAATGATCCGGATTACCTCCTTAAAAGTAAATCGCAAACTACAGTGAAATCTTGAACAAATACATTTGGTATATAGTTGATACAGTATATCGATAATGATACCTCTATAAAGATGTAGATACCAATGAGTAAGTAGGATTTCCAAAAGCAATGAATCATCGCTTTTCCCAAACTCGGTGAGTGGAGGTCTTTGGCAGCCTGTTTGACTTCTTGATCCCAGTGCCTAGAAAGAAAATAACTATAATATTTCTTTTGTAAGCAACTTTTTTATGAGCTGAAATGGTCATCACTATAAATCAGAACATTTTCTGTAGTCCCTGACATGATTTTTGATACAGGTGAAATTAGTTATTGTTCATAATCCTCACAATGTGAAACTTATGTATGACACACTTGTTACATACATAGTGAGATGTGATTATTTCAAGAGTGCAAGTAAGTGCTGCTGTGGGGAAGGTACATTTACGAGGCAGTTGGTCTTTCAGGCTCTGTATGTGAAAGAAGATGAAGACTTAATCGATCAAAACACGGTGGTGCCCCTCGATAATAAAGGATTTTTACTTCAAAGTCATGTGCCTCAGACCTTATTTTTTCCTATTCAAATTGAGATGCAATTATGTTGATAATTGGCTCACAGCTTGTAAAAATCCCAAATAAAACAAAATGTAAATATTTTGAAAAAGGACTGTCAGCCAAAACTGTAAGTCTCAACTGTATTTACTTTCAGCATTGATGGAAATGGGCTACTATGGCATGTCATATATTATTTTGAAGTATTTTTTCTTTTAAAATTAAACAACCATATTATTGAATTTATTCATTTTACAATCAACCCAACACATAACAAGTTAAATAGTTAGATATAGTTATAAGTTACTATTACCTCTTCTTTGGTTCAGGTTTGGTTCAATCCAAACAGGAACTAATTTTGTTCAGAAAGATATACCATGAACAAAACAATATCCAAACTCTAACCAAATGTACGTAATGTGTCATAACGCTTTCATAATGTAGGCAAGAATAATAATAAAATAATATATGTTTTAACTCGTCCCCAACATCACTGAGTTTGACACCCATGCTATAAATGAATTACTTTGAAAAGTAGATATATAATGTAATGACAGGAACCAGACATATTTCAAAATAAAGTGGAAATGGTGCTGACCTTTCCACTGGTCACACTCAGTCCAGTCTATATATAAAGCTACTAGAATGAGTTGTGGCTGGGTGGGTGTCATGTGCAGGAGGCAGCGAAGCAAAACAACTCTGGCCTGAATGACTTGACAATTCCACACTCCTGGAGACTAAAATCCGATGCCAATTATTGAATTTCAAAGTTTGATAAGGATACTTTGTGTGTGTGTACTTTCCACCATACCACTGCAGTTCCTCTCCAAGTTTATCAGATGCATCTTCTGACAACACTTTATACATGTCTTCTTCTTCCAGTTTTCTGTCATATCCAGCTTTGAATAATGGATTAAGCCAACTGGAATTTAAAATGCATTAAGAATTATGTAAGATTCAAATACATTAAAATTACATTTAAGTGCAGTAGGTCTAAATAGCAATTATTATCTTTGTATTGTAGCCTAATGTTATCTAATAGACAGGTGTGAAACTGATTTGAGTTGAGGTTATTTAAAGCATTCACACTCAAAAAAACTACTGCAACTCGTTGATTTTTTGTATGCATTCCTTAATCTATTCTCTTCTCTATCTTGTTTACACAGAGAGCCACTTTGCTAGTTTGTTTCCTCACATGACTATTAAAAAAATTCTAAATTGTATTTCGTGAAGGGGGTAAAATACAGATAAAAGGTCCTAGCCACATAGCCAGGACCTACTGGCTGTTTACTGTGGCCAGAGAAATATTTCCAATTTCCAAAACACATAAGTTGTCTCAAGTACAAAGAAGGCTAATTTTTATCAATTAAATTACTTTTATTTTTTTAAAGGACTCGCAGGTCCACACTCGGCCGGTCACATACAGGATTTTCCAAAGTATTTTCTATCAAATACATGAAGCATTGTCGCTAACTCCACACGTGTGCTAACAGATGCTATGCTACCTCTACCTGTTGCTAGTTTTGGTGTCTCGCGCTCTAAAAGTCAAACCCACTCATTCAGTGTCAAAGGCGGCTGTTTCTGTGTCTGGTCCAGGCCTTTCTTACCAGAAGAAAATCTTGGAGAGAAGATTAGCAGTGACTAGAGGATTATCCTTTGGCTCCTTTGGGTGAGGCTCCATGATCCCTCCAGTGAAAGTGACCTCTCTGCAAAAGATAATGCAGGTAAAAACAAATGTGGAATAAATCACATTGAGTTTGTGTAGAGAGAGCCGCTCAAATGCACCTGCTGCAGTCGGAGAGGATTAGCGACCCAGAGAGAGCGCTGGTCCGGGATCAGCCCGCCCACTGACATATGTTCAATGTGTGTCTCCCTCCAGCTTTATTCTCATTGAACAATCATGAAATACATATATAATAAACATTAGTGGGAAGGATTACATTGGCCCTAATAATAACATATATATAATAATCAATAACAACGAGCTAATTAACCTATATAATTAACCCCAATAATTGTTATACATCATCATCCAGAACACAACATAAATCTTTATAATAATCAGAATCGGTTTTCCTATTGGCATTTAAAAAACATTTTAATGAACATATTAATAAAGTGCTAGATCAACCTTCAGACTTAGTTCAAACTTACCAGGTGAAGAAGCAGGAACATGGCAGTCTACAAAAGCCCCCTGAACCATGTTGATTCCTTTTGCACAATGGTCCACCTTGTTTAGAGCTTTCCTTGCATTTATTTTTGATCTTTGAGTTTGACAAGGAACAGCCATCTTCCTGTGGACCCACCACCGGCAGGAAGATCAGCGAGGGACTGGTGCTATGAGCATTGGATGGAAGCTCTGTTGTCATCCCTCCGATCCAGACATGGATTAATAAATAGGAAGATAACGAATAAATGAATGAATTCATTAAACAAAATTAAACAAACAAACTTTCACTCCTCCAGTTTGTACTTTGGAGATATCAACAACAACAGACACAATGTTTCAACCACAAATAAAACAGGTTCACAGGTTTTAGACGTATTCAGAAGGTCATTTTCTTTGCTCCACTGGACAAACGTTTCCATTTTTACTCTTTGATATTTCTGTCATGATCATTTCAAGACCAAAGACAAAGGTACGTTAGAATGATGTTTATTGAGTACATTTGAATAAACATTTTGTAGCTGCAATCACACATTAGCTATAGTTATAATCGGGTGTGTTTACAGCTCCAGCTCTTCATGAATACACACAGCCCCATTCAAATACACAAATACAAAAATACCCAGCAGACATATGATGCAGTACCATTTATTTATCGCATTACAACATGAAATGTTCAATAAGGGTTGGCCAGATGACGTGTGCAGGAGGGTATTTTTTTGTTTTTTGATTGTTTTTCAAACTTTAGCATCCCACTAAATTTGGCTTTCTGAATATACCACCAAATCAGAACCTGTATTCAAATAGGACTGAACAGGGCAAAAAAACACTATTATGAAATACACAACTCAAGGCATGTAAGTTGAGAAAAACTATGGCAACACCTGTAATGCCTGTCTTCACCTTCTTCTGGAAATAACTTGATTTAGAAGAGGTTGGAAACAATTATCCACTATTTTAAAAAGTGAGTTGAGCCATGAGTGGACTTTGTGCTCTTACTATGTGCTGGTTTTAGGATTACTCATTAGTCATGTGTTATTTTTATGTTAATATGACACTTATATGTAGGAGGACCTTAGTCACAAATGGCTCCACTAACGAACTAAACATTAAGCTTCATTCCTGTAGTTATATGCCCATCCTTTTAGCAAAGAAGATGTCTCTGTAAATCATCAATGTCAAACACATGTTGCAGTGTAATGCACTTGTCCCAGTTACTTTTATCTGCTCTCTAAATCTAATGGACTATTAGCCTCACCATGTCAGGATTACAGATTGTGGCCTTCCTCAGTGGCCTGGCTGGTCTCGGAGCTTCTCTTGCTGCCACGGTGTCTAACGAATGGCGGGCGACCAGCAGGGCGTCCTCGGTCATCACGGCCACCTGGGTGCTGCAGGGGCTGTGGAACAACTGTGCTGGGAACGCCATCGGAGCTTTGCACTGTCGCCCCCATCACACCATTCTCCAGCTCGCAGGTGAGCCCATTGATTTTCACTTAATACAACAGACAAAAAGTGGAGAGCCAAATGATTATGGGTATGCATCATAACACAAACAAAGACATGAAAGGAAAATTCAAAAATATACAAAATCAGCATTATAGCTATAAACGAGTCACTTTGCAATTGTTTTATTTCTGCATATTAATCTTGTTGGTTGGTATCTGTTCAACAATCTGAAAATTAAACCTGAAATATACAGACATGTGTAGAATTAATCACACATACCTCACAAATTCTAAAATTTCAGTCTGATAAATGTTAACATTCATGGCCATCCCGTTCCCGAAGGACCAATGGCTCCTATGTGTTTGTTATTATTGCATTTCCTGTGTTTCAACTGTTGCATTCTCCGATCTGTTGTTGACAAATTGACAAATTTATTAAGACCGCGGAGACGACTGCTGTTGTGATTTAGAGCTACACACAAATACATTAATTTGAATTGGGATCCAGCTCTTGCCTCCCAAAATTTTCTATCTTGTTTATGCCAAAGTGACAGTCCGGGCGTATTTGCCCAGGTCTGTTGAAGGACAGGTAAAAGCACAAAAAAATAATAAAAAATGTGGCTTTTTTTTAGGCAAAGCTTCTTCTTCCAAATATATCATATATATAAAAAAGTTTCATTCACGCAAAAAACAAGTTTTCCAAAATCCTGATCTAATAATAAGAATATAAGAATAATTCTTGCGTGTATCATTGGAATAAAGCCTCCATAAAGTATGGAGGTGCTGAAATGTATCACATAATCATCTTAGCCATGTATAGTATTGTTGTTTAATATTGTTTTTCCCTTTCTATAGATTATACTATCATAAAAAAACAAACGCTCCATGAAATAGAATGTTAGATTGGACAATGTTGTCTCCTTGTTTATGATCCATCACATGCTGTAAATAAGTAATGCAGTCAGTGCTGCTGCTCTCTGCGCAGAGCCCAGTGTCCGGGAGAAAGTAACACATTCACTGCTGAAGCCAACATACTCACTGAGCATGTGTATCTTTTTAACAGCGAATATGATGTCACATGAACCCTCCAGAGCCTATGACGAGTCATGAGTCACGACTCAAACTCCACCCTGCCAAATATAAGGGCCCATAACACATTAACTATATATCACATCCTATTCATTCAACTAGCACCTCTGAGCTCTTTGACCTGGCCTGACTGTGAGAAGCTCCCGGGTCACTCCTGGTCCCCTCCTTCGTCCAGCAGCATGTTTCAGGAGATTGTGGCCTTCGTTCTGAGCGCTTCAGGCTGGGTGCTGGTCTCTTCCACTTTACCCACGGACTATTGGAAAGTGTCTTCTCTTGATGGAACAGTAATCACCACAGCCACATACTGGTCTAACCTATGGAAGTCATGCGTCACTGATTCGACAGGAATCTCCAACTGCAAGGACTTCGCTTCAATGCTTGCTTTGGATGGTCAATATTTCCTTTGATTCCCTGAGATAATATGTTTTTATTATATTCATGTCTTCAACAATTATTTTTTGGAGCAACTCATGTTTCGTTGTCTGCGAGCAAAGGTGCTGGATATTAGAGGTGGTATACTTTATGAATACAAATATTTACTCTTAACTGCATTGTGGACTAAAGTTGTTTTCTATTGAAGTGGTAAATATCAACATTCAAAAGTATTACTACAAAAAACAAATCCCATTAATTCAGTAGCACCGCGAAGGTCATCATAGGACATGCAAAGAAGTATTGTATGCCATTATGTTAATAGTACATAGTATCAGAAGTTCTGTGGTTATTATCAAGATGCCATTAAGTATTACACTCTGAGAGCCTCAGCTTCTTTGTAACAAGAACAAAACAACATTTTAACATTCACTTATCTATAGGGACAGTGCACATTGATGAACATCTGTCAATACTGTGTAAATATAACAGATTCAAGCAAAACAAAGAGCTAGTATCTGTTGTCCATGGGCAGGAGACATAAAACAAAACCAAAGACTTTTACAGACAAATACACACACAACATACAACAAAAATAAAATCCACAGAAACTCAATCATTGCAGATACAAATGCTCCACTAGAAGAATTGTCTTTTTTTTTTTTTTTCTAACATTGCTCTGTCATCTCAATTAGGAAAAAAATCCTATTTCATACTGGCTTCACAAATGATCATTCAATTGAAAATGATATATCGCTCTTAGAAGCTATAGCAACTTTAATTTGAGTCAATGTTTAGCTTAAGTTCTCAGAAATTATTGACCATAAATGAGATTTACTGACCACCTCCGGCGTTTTTCCACAGCGGCTCAATAGAGACACGGCTTAACTCCTGGGTAATATTTGCCTCAACAATCACATCTACAAACACCAAAAAAAACCATTGTACTTGCACGCCGACAAATTGGTTCCCATAGGTTATGCCACCCCCAAGGTCAGCTGCTCCCACAGACACAAAATGTAAAAATACCATTAACAATACATTTATGGTTGCAGGTTACATCCAAGCGTGCCGAGGTCTTATGATTGCAGCAGTCTGCCTCGGATTTTTCGGCTCAATATTTGCTCTTATTGGAATGAAGTGCACAAAAATAGGTGGAAGTGACCAGAATAAGGCCAGGATTGCATGTTTGGCAGGTGTATGCTTCATCCTTAGTGGTAAGTAACTTCAAATATTTCAAAATATTTCATAACTTGGAGGCTTGGATTTCAAAATGTCTTTATCACTATTACTCAAAGGCCTTTCCTCACTCTCCGCCTGCTCGCTCTACGCACATCGGATCACGTCAGAGTTTTTTGACCCAATGTACATGGCACAAAAGTGAGTTTTCTTGTTGCCAACTTGTTGAAGTGTTTTCTGTATCCAAATATGTTTGTACTTCCCAGATATGAGCTCGGAGCAGCGCTGTTCATTGGCTGGGCAGGATCTGTTCTCTGCATTCTGGGAGGAATCATGTTCTGCGTCTCGATTGTTGGCTCTTTCAGTAAAAGGTTTGTTTGGAAAATAGGAGTGAGATAAGGAGGAAGGAGGGTCTAAGAACAGCAGAGATGATCCAGGACATTTTTGGTTAGATTTGATAATAATGGAAAGAGAACACCGCTGCCAAAACAATACTTTGTCTCTAAGTTCAAAATACACCATTTAAAACGATACAAATGTATGAAACATGTTGGTAATATAAAAAAGATACAACATGTTACATTAAGGTACTTTATTATCAGTTCCACTTGATAATAAAGTAACTAAAATGTGTTTGTGTTGCAGCCACAGCCAAAGATCCTACGTTTACAAAAGCACCGTCTCTCACGTGACCCCGTTCCCAAAGGGTCCTCCAAAGGGTCCCAAGCCGGCCCCTCCCTACAGCTCCTCCTCCAGAAACCAGCACTTTGACAGGAACGAATATGTCTGATGTTGATGATGATCGGTGCAGGACAATTGTAAAGACAACCGTTTTTTTATATACATATATATGTCTGACTTTGTACTTTGTAAATACTTTTTCTTTTTGTAATCATTCAGTTTTGAGACACAAACTAGAGTTAGATTCAGGTAACTTGGTGGAACTTGTCAAGAGGAATGTTTTGTGTTTTGTTTTATTATTGGCTTCTAAAAATGTGTTTTAATAGCCTAATCACTTTGATTAAATTGTTTTTGTTTATAGACAGTTTTATAAAATGTGAATTTACAATAAAAAGACAGTAGAGGGCAGTATGGTGTCATTTTTCCTGACGCGTCAGTGAGGTTGAGTGGAGCCCATGACTTTGTAAACACAAATGTCTTTAAACAAATCATGTGCTAATAACCATTGTATTTGATCTTTATATTTAATATTAATGAGACAACAAAGACATGTAATCAGTATTCTCGAACTTATACCATATAAACTTGAGAGATTAGATAAGATCAAGATTATTATACCAAGCTTTGATTTGTTAAAATGTTGATCATTTCTATATTAGAACTAAAATAATTTGATTGATTTTCATTTCTAATTTTTCACTTGTAAGGCCACACTCACACATGCCACACATTTTTATATGTAAGGATTCCCGCTGCATAAGAAATGTCCGCTATGTGACAGCAAATCTGATGAATCTAACTATGTTAAGTTTCTAAAACTCAAATTTCCTCATTTGAAACTTCTGTGCAAAAGTTTCTATCAGCAGCAGGTTCTCAGTAGGTTCAGAGTTTTTGACAGTCACTGTCCAAGGCTATTACAGAGAGGACATAAAAGGACCAACAACAACAACAAAAAAACAAACTTAAAGACGCCTTAATACGAGCTGAAATATGTGGCCATCTTGTGTTTTCCGCATTGTTTTAATTGTTGTTATAACCCTTTAATGTTCACTCCTTGAAGAAAGAATTTTAATTTTAGATTGTTTAAGATGTGGGAGCAAAAATAAAGCAAATTATAATTTTTTTTATTATCATAATTATAAATATTGTTATGGCCTTTACCAAATGTTGAGATGCAGTTTGATGATAAAATGTCCCTAAAACCAAATGAGATTCTCCAATGAGGTAGATTTCAGTTTCAAGCAGGCCTCAAGTACATAGTGACTCAAAAAGTGATCCACCATATGATTGAGGAAACCAATACACTGTTAATGCTGAAGTGTGACACGTGCAGACGACACACACATGCCTATCAAATACTATCACTAATTGATAAGTACATAAATACATTTGAAGTCGTCCTGCAGGGTTGAAAACTGCTGTGGCCGGAGTGGATTTGCCTGACGGCTCGGCACACTCCTGCATATTTACAGTCAACATGTGACACAGTGCCCTCATCAACAGTGCTGACATATGACAACAAAACTCCATCCTTTTGGCAAACGGGAGGAAACATATCCCTCAGCCCAACATCAAGGGGACTTTGGTACAGTTTTTACCTTTGCTTTAACCATGAGGAAGCGTCTTATCCAGATCTTTGGTTTTCTGGTCACGTCGCTGGGATGGTTCTTCATCTTGTGCACTATGGCTATGGACTATTGGAGAATATCGCAGATTGGGGGACAGGGAGGTTCCTTTATTATCAAGGTGGCCTGGTACTGGTCCAACCTGTGGAAGGACTGTTTTACTGACTCTACCGCCATCACCAACTGCAGAGACTATCCCGTGCTCTGGAGCGTCGCCGGTAAGTCTGCTCTATGCATTGCTACAAACTAGTTATATATATATATATACTGTGCATGCAAAGTAAATTACCCATGTATAGCTATTTAGCAGCATTGAGAAAGTACTGACTAAATGTGTTGCTATTTAAATATAATAATATGCTACCTTTCTTGATATTAAGTTATAATGTAGCTACACATCATATACAATAGATCATTCAATAATAGTTCAAATATCACTAGTTTTAGCTCAAGTATATATGACAGTTTTATTTTCTCATTTTGTATGTTTCTGGTGGAATGACGCCTGTTTCAAATTTAAGTACTAGCTAACTGATAAAGCTGCAGTTTGTGAAGAAATTATTTTGTTGAAATTTACAAAAAGTAGACTGATGACGTCATTGGGAGATTTGCATGAGATTTGAAATGTGCTTAAAACCTGTTTTATTTACTTAACTGTACATAAAACTGTATGTTCTGGTTACAATTTTTCATGTCCGAACGTAGTGTTTACCCAGTTTGGTATAGGAACAAGAATTAAAATGATATGATAAAAATATGACCAAAGTGGACTGAAATTTAGGGGAATAAAAACAGAAAATACTTGTTTTGTGAAAAGTAAATCTAAATTGGCACATACGCCTTCAGTAACATTCAACCCTCTTTTTTTGTTTTTGCAGTTTATGTCCAAGGAGTCCGGGGGCTGCTCATGTGT
>JAPMNZ010873886.1:0-14033 GCA_029875035.1 Pomatoschistus microps
GGAAACAAATAGTTATACAACGCTGCTGTTTCTACCATGTGTCACTGTGTAAAAATAAAACACAAAAGATGGAACAACGAAAAAAAGATAATGATTTCCAAAGCCATTGTGTATTGAATGGAAGATAAAATGGATTATTACCCACAACATCCATAAGTCATGATATATTTACCCTGTAGTAGGGAAATATGTGATCTGCATTTGACCCATCCTGTAATGCCACTATCGCCCCCGTCAGGAGCAGTGATGCACACAGCATCACTTTTTGTATAATATACCACCTTAAACGTTTAAAAAAATATGTTGTTCAGGATTACCAGCATCTTCTACATTCCAGACCTCTCATAAACCTGCTATGACCTTATGTAAAACTAACCAGGAGCCATATATAGCATCCATTGAGCCTCCACAAAGAGCCACTATAGAACATGTAACAAATGAAGAAGATATTGTGATTCATTTGAGTGTGAACTGATGACCCAGTGAATGGTGTGCTCCCAATCTCCCTCACAGTTTCTTTTCCCACTGCAGATAACTTATAGGTGAGAATATCTGTGGGCATATCAATCATTTTTACTATTTCAGTTTGGAAGCACCGTGGTCTCCTTTCCCCAAGACCTCAAACATCCACAACATTGATCCGCACTTTATGCTGAAGGATATTCAACGGTTTTATTCTTAAATCTAGACCAAAGTACATTAACCAACCAGATGTTTACACGTTAATATGTTCACTGGTTGTGAGGAGCCCTGGATCCCACTGGGAATCCCTGTACTGTACAATCTTGTGTTTGAGACCAGTGGTTCTCAACTGGAACGATGTTGGGACCCTCCATTCACATATATGTACTATATATTTTCACAAAAAACATGTTTCATACGTATTTGACTAATACTAAAGGGTTGAAACAAATAAACAAAATAATTAAATTCAGATTCTGCATCTTTACTAAGTCTTGAAAATCTCAGCCACGTCTTTCACATTAAATAAAAAGAAACTGAGTAGCTATGTTCAACAAATTTACCAATAGGGCAATTCTCAGGAAGCACGAAACAAGTTCATGGAATAATCACAACTAAGGGATTATTTTAATGATGAAGTATTTTTAATCAAACAACCCAACGTGAACCAAGTCCTCTCTCTGAAGACGTTCTCCAGGGCCTCACTTAAGCTTTGTTTTGATCATATAAATGAATAAATCCCCTATTCACCGACCTTACAGGATTAAAACAACTAATCGGCTATCAAAACGGTCATTAATTACAGCCCTACTCACGACCCACCAGTTGAGAACCACAGAGACATTATAAATCCGCATAAGGAAAAACGTAAGGAAGGATTGAGTGATTGTGGATGAGAGACACTGCCGGAGGCCTGTTCTTTTCAAATCACAGCCTCCTACACGTTCAATATCATCCCATCTCCATCTGCATCTGCATAACAAGCTGAAGAACTGACGTCTCCTGCACACTGCTCTCTCCATTCTTGACATCCGCATCTTCAGATCTGCTCCCGTCTACTCCAATTACTTAATGTTTTGCTCCGCATTAAAACAACAGCGTCTAATTAAAGAGCAACTCAAGTGTGATCCCTGCAGCTGCAAACTCTACACAGGGCTCATTAAAAACACAAGATTCTGTGCTCGGGATGAGAATAACAAACCGTTTCTGACTTAATATATGCCATGAAGTGAAACAAGACGGAGGAATATGGAGAAACAACAACTTTGCAGGGATGAGCTGTAGCGTGTCAACAAGAGAATGTCAATGTTTGAAAACAGATTTAACATTTGTAAGACTAGGGTATCTTTTCAAATGAGGCTAAAAACGCCTAAAGTTCCCATGCATTTTAGAACCTTTTTAGTGGCGATCTGAATGACAATACTACACTATTATCTAAAAATCTTTGGGTGAATAAAGACATGCCCAGTTCATTAGTATTATGTATTGATCCAAACTGCACAGTAAGATCACACACACAATATTGATGGAAATATTGATTAAACTTTAGTGTTGAGAGCTCGTTCTGGCTTTTTGTCAGATTTTAGCTATTTTCCCATAGAAATTCTTGTAATTTAAGTAAGTAAGTAAGTAAGTAATCTTTATGTATATACCGCCTTTCACAGACCAGAGTCACAAATTGGTTTACAATTGTTATTTTTTAGGCAATACACCGTTTTTTGTGGTTGACCAAGAAACCGTTGACAGATCATCTCGCCGTATGTAAATATACCATGTTTTAAAATAAGATGGAGACACCATGTTTGGTCTGAAATGTTACTTGAACAAGACTCTTTCTTTTCGTACGAACTAAAATTGAAAAAAGATTCCAGCTGTAATACACTGAACGTATACCTATTGGTTTTCCAGAGACATTTGCTTCAGGATAAATAAAGAATATCTATATTCATCCATCCATCTTTTCCCACCTCCTCACACGTGCATTTTGATCAATAGTAACCAGCCCTAATCCTTTTCTCTCCATAAGAGTCCAGCACTGTGCCAACATATGACATTAGTCTATACCAATTCATTTAGAATCGAATGTGTGATGGGAATGGGAGAAGCTTCATCACCTCATTATCACCAACTCTGCTGCCTGATACTGTTCACACCAGCACACACTCTCTCACACACACACACACACACACACACACACACTCACACACACACACACACACTCACACACACACTCACACACACACTCACACAAAGCACCGTCCGTCCAGCACTGTCAGATTCTGTCACCGCTGCTCTCATCAACGCACACTCAAAATACAAGTCTCACACCGCAGGGCAATTTAAGCTGTTGAATAAGCAAGATGCTACTCATATGAAGAGCAATGCGTCGCAAAAAAGAGCAGACTAGCAGCTTTAGTTTTAGCTGAAATAGTCCGGGATATATCCTACCGTTAGCGTGCTCTCATTCCTCTGCACTCCTCATGTCTGTATGAAGAAGAGCTCCGGGACGCTGTAGTTTATTTGAGTCATTCCTTTCCGAGGCTGTTAGTTTTTTGATAGCGAGTCCATAGTCCATTTTGTCGTCATGGATCCAGGGCGTGGACTGGTGCTTGTTACCTGTGCACAACAAAAGAAAAGACTAAATAGGAACTATGAAAAGCTAAAGGGAAACAGGTTGGATTTTTTTTTTTTTATTATTCTGGAGAGATAACAATTCTTGTCTTCATTTCCTTCCCTCTCGTTATCTTATGCCTTTGGGCAAACTGACAGATGTGGTGGCAAAGCAGGACTGTCCAACCACCAGCCAGGATGTAATCAGGATCAAACCAGCAACTTTCAATCGTAAGACACGCTGCTGCTGGAAAACAGATGTCCGTATGAAAAATAAATGACTGTGATGCCTTTCTCAGCAAACCAGTGTACGTGTGCGCAGCAGTTTTAAAAGATTAAAATATAATTCTGTGATATCCTCACGATCTTTTATGTATTATGGTGATGTGTTCTTTCTCTTGAACGACCATAGATGATCTCAGAGCGATAAAAGCATTTGTCACTAAACATCAACAGATATTTTTGTAATTAACATTGTCAAGTTCAAAACAGGGGTGACAGTAGCTCAGTTGGTAGAGCATTGGCCTTTGGACCTGAAGGTAGTGGGTTCAAGCCCATCACGGGACCTACACCCGTAATGTCTGCTGTCGTTGTGTCCTTGGGCAAGACACTTAACCCCACATTGCCTGAAGCCCCCGCTGCAACAAGGCTGTGCCACCACTGATGTAGCAGCCATCTTCCTGTGGACTCACCACCTGCAGAGGATCAGTGCTATGATCCTGGTGCTATGAGCATTGGGTGACATGGCCCAGAAATTGACTAATAAAGGGGTTGAAATGAATCAAAGTTCAAAACAAAGAAGTTATAGGACAATCTTACTGATATGGACTTGTTGGACTGAGATGTGAGTAGATCAGTCATATTAATCCCTGTATTAAGCTTTAGGTAAAGCTGGGGTTCCTAATTCTTACACCACAAAATAATTGAGCCACTCACCATAGTTGCTCACTCTCATAACAGTTTCCCTCTACCAGTAGCTTACACATGCATGTATATTTGGCTTCTGTCACATCTTTAGGTCTGCACAAAAGTGAAAGAGAAGAGGACCACCCTCAGTTCTTGGCCTAAAGCGTCAATTAGTGACTCACATGGCTTTTTCTTACAACTGTGCAAAAGATAACATGTTTCTCATAGGATTAAGACCGCATGTTGAGTGCTTCAGTGGGACATTTTCATCAGTTGTTCTTCAGGATCAGCAGGGAAAAAAACACTGACGACATCATCAAATTATCATATGCCCTGAGGAACTGGGATTTTTTTTTTACTGTAAAAAAATAGGTATCCCAGCTTCAATAGGTTCTGAACTATTTTTCAACACTTCACATTTATCACACGTACATTATATGGGCAATGGTCGGGATACTTTTAGCAATTATCTTTTTGTAACATTCGTACTGTGAAGGGGGATGACAAATTGGGTAAAAATTCTGCTAAGCCGCTCATGCCTTTTTACAGTTCTGTGCAACAATACCGATCTCGCTTTGCCTGCATCTCTGCTGGATGTAATGAGCCTGAACTCTCTCTCTTTGCAGTAGTATTTGGGATCTCTGTCGCTGTCTCTCGCTGCCTGTATCTCTGTGGAAAGTAATGAGGCTGAACTGTGACTTTTTGACACAAAAGACCAAAATAACTCGGACTCGGAAAGAGAGCGCCATCAAACTCAAGGCTCCAGCTCCTTCAGCATGCCTTTCCGCAAAATATGGGGCATATAATCAACTGGAAAAAACAATAGATTATAATATATCACTTCATTCTTTCAGTCATACTTTGCAACATAGCAGCCCTGGGGCAAAATGACAAAGACATGGCTGCCGTCCCAAACGATAAAGGCCAGGTTTAAGGTTGTTTTAGTGAAGGAAACTGAAAATAATCCAAACAGCGTCTCAGTCTTTGATCAAATATCTCATGATTAATCTTTTATCTTTAATTATCACAGCCTTAGTTCATTTTGTACAATGATGTTGCCGTTTTGCTCCCGAGTTAAAAGTTGCACCAGTTGAAATTGCCCCTGGAGGCTGCCACAACCTGTTAGTCTAATGTTTATGGATGTGAGTGAAGTGAAAACGACTCCCACGGCCTCATGGGAAATGTAGTCTGTCAGATCCGTGTGCCTCGACACAGAAGATGTGCTCTGATCTCTAACAAGGAACAAGGCACGACTGTGAGAACAAGAAGAAAAAGAAAAAGAGAGAGAAATCTGAGATGTTCATTCATAAAACACACAGAGCTCCGAGAGTGAATCAGAAACTACAAAAACACGTGTTCGTTGTTTTTACATCTGTTTACAACCTTCTCCAAGGACAATAAGCAAACTATAGATCCACCACCTTTGTCTTGATGAAACTGTTGTTAATACCCCTGGCATGTTGCATATTATGGGATTAAACACATTTTGGAATTCTTCATCTCACAGTTGTAGCAGTTGCCGCTTCATGGATCTACTTCTCCTTTTTTGTTTCAGACCAGGCGACTGATGCATCTATTAGATGTGTATAAACGTGTTGAATAGTTTTCTCATTTACCCACTCAAAGTTTCACGTGTTTGACGATTCCAGACACCATTCCCCCCGTAATCTTGCTTAATCTTCTTGTCAATAACAAAACTAACAACATAAAGTTGTGGGTGATGTCAGGAAGGTCAGAGCAGCAGTTTGCAACCAGTCAGTTTTCCACATGACTGGTAGCTGACTTTAAAAAAAGTCTTAACATCTTAATGTTAAGATCATAAGAGACGTTTTTCATTGCCTCTCATAGTGAACTTCTATATCTGTTCCATTTGCAGAATTCTAACATATGGTTTCCTTGCATGGTTCTGCACCGAGGCTAACCAGCAGGTCGTCCAGTGGGGGGTGAAAACTGCAATCATCTGGACCATTCTCCTCAAGATCAGCTCCACCTACACCACTGTCAGGGAGAGGAGCCCAGTGCCACCCTCACAGAGAATGTACAGGTCTATACAGGGCAGGCTGTTGACCTTTAACCCTTTCTCCTCTCTGACCCCTCCCCAGGACCATGATCCACACAAACTGTTGTTCTAATAATGACAAACCTACACAATCTGTAAAGGCTGTGGCCAGAATCATAAAGAAACATGCTAATGTCCAAAAAAAATTCCCAAAAGGGCGTGCGGTTCACTAATAGATTTCTAAATGAAAATGTTACAATTATTTTGCCTAACATGATGAGGCAAAGCTTTTATTGCGTTTCTTGACAACTCACAACTGGAGACAGCCCTAGTTTAGAAAAGCCAGAGTGCAGGACTACAGAATCCAGCTCATATGTTGAGGATGATGAGAGCTGAAGTTAGTGTCAGAGAGAATCACAGTGATCCAGACAAACAAACACAATATTAACATCACGCTTCATCTTTGACCCCAAGTTTAGAGAAACATATTATTATAATATCTGCTGCTGTTGACAAATGGCCAAATGTGTTTCTGCTGATGGCAATACTTGGCTTTACTACTACTGCTGTATTTACTGCTGATGATTATTACTGCAAGTATCAAACATGCAAAGTTCATGTTCCGTCCTGTAGAGTTGGATGCCACTGTTCTCCAGTCATCGCGGTTCACAGCGGATTGCAGCAGTGTTATCAGTTCTGTCCATTGTTTAATGTTATCTGTCCACATTAATCCTGGTCTAGCTCCTATCCTCCCTCCTAGAAGAACTCTTTGATAACCATTATGGCAAAGATCATGCACAAATGCCAAGTCCACTAGTACAAACTCCACATAAGGAGAGTAAATGCAGATGTCGAACACCCAGTGAAACTGTATCCTAATTAAAATATAGCGAGAATCTGAAGTGACAGTAATAATAGAGCTGTCAACTGCAGCAGACACAAAATGAAGACAAAATGGAGACATTCTCAAGGTTTTTTAATTGCTAAACCTGGAACTATCAATCCTCCACAATAGTGCAAAAAGATGCCAAAGCAACTTATGCAACTGTTTTTCCCAATTGAATACCCACCTCTACTGTCAAACAGAAGACTGGGTAAAAGTCTCATTCACAATGATAAAACATTTACTCTGAAAATAAGATGACATCAAGTGGTCGAGCAGCATTTTGTATCTTAATGAGATAATCAAGTCTGATATCTAGAATCGGTCTAAATCAATGCAACGACTGAACCTAAACTACATTATGACTTAAGAACTGTCGCATTATGCTGTGATTTAACTAAAAACCCAGAATAAGTCCAGAATCCATACTCACAATGCACACGTTTTATTCTTCTTTAAAGTGATGGTTTTGGGGTCAGCTCTGAATCAGGAGAGACAGAATCCTCCTTTGTCAATTCAACATTTGTTTTCAGTTGACTCTGAAGGGTTTATAAGTCTTCAACAAGCATGTTTTCTCAAAGTACAGTTCCAAAACATATCAGGACTGCATAACTTTTATGATTCAAAAGTGAACTGTATATTCCACAGTACATTTTTCTCATGCATCCCAGACTTGACCCTGAATTCACCATATTGGCTCTAAAGCTTCTGCATAATCTTAAAGCTGATGTCAAACATGACTGCAAAACTATAGGCCGACATCTGTTTACATATAGGCCCAGCAGCCTGCTGCTGCAAGGACTTGGCACATGCTGACCCTTGGAGCAGAACCAGGAACTAAACCAGGACTGAAGCTGGATAAAACCGGGACAAACCATGGAATGAACCAGGACAAAAAGAGGATGGGAGGGACCAAAAGAACAGCATGTTATGTCCACATACGGTTCAGTACATCTCTGTACAGTGCTCAACCAGGCTGACCCGGGACTAAA
Source organism: Pomatoschistus microps (assembly GCA_029875035.1). Lineage (NCBI taxonomy): Eukaryota > Metazoa > Chordata > Actinopteri > Gobiiformes > Gobiidae > Pomatoschistus > Pomatoschistus microps. Next base: position 7,853 of record JAPMNZ010873886.1, read on the forward strand.
CCTAAATCATACCTGGACCAAATTAGGACTTAAATCATGACTGAACCAACCTTACTCCTGGTCTAACCCGGGCTTTCCCAGTCTGAAGACTTCCCCCCGGGTCTAACCCGGTCCTCCTTGCCTCCACTCAGAAGGAGACAAAGGCAATAGCGGCAGTGAGCGGTCACAATGCGCTGACTCCGCACTGGCTTCACACACACAGCCTTCACAAACTGCACGAGCACATGCCGCTCGCACACACACGTGCACGCAAGCGCAGCCTACCTTCATATTCTCTTCATTATGAGCGCGGGTCCCGCTCTTTGCTGCGGGTCCGGGAGCGTGAGCACTGTTTATTCCAACGCGTTTGCCGCTGATGCTGCCGCTGGAGCCGCGCCGTTGTGACGGACGGACGCACGGCAAATGCGCGCGAGCGTAGGGATGCGCGTGCACGTGGTGCGTGCGTGAGGTGCAGTGCAGGTAGTGCGCGTGCGTGAGGGGTTGTAGTGACACACGCGTCAGTGCCGCACACACTGGGGTGTGCGCGTAAAGCCGCGTGCGTAATTGGAATAGTGGGGGGGGCAAAAGAGTTCAGGCTGAGAAGTGACGTCACGGAGTGTGTATGTGCGATTTTTTTTGTATGTATATTCATTTTTTGCTGCAGCGTGAGGACCTTTCATTTTCATGATTAACGTGCAACATAACTTTCCCCACTAGAGGGAGCTGTCAGTTGTCCAACCAGCGACTGTTCAACTACATCTGTTTTTTATTTATTTTATTTATTTAGACTTTATTAAGGACTCACATGCAAGCACAGGATCCATAGCTTAGAATAATGAAAGAAAAGTAATACATCCATGGAGTTGACGGACTATGTTTTATCTACAAAAGATTCATTACATTTTCGCTTTCTGTCTTTTGCGAAACGTGTCAGCGTATTTACTAGAGTACTCTATCCGGTTTTCATTCTTTATCACGAGTGTAAGTAATTCCGATGAAAACTTTGATGCGAGAAAAACCGCGACATTTTCTCTTTTACTCCAATAGAAACAATAAAAGTAAAAGAACATATGTGCGTGACAACATGTTATCTAATACATATCGAGCCCCGTGAGACAGTATCTAACGTTTTGGGCTGTGACCCATGGCACCCTGATACTAAATCCATGCATGCCCATGTTTTACCTTTTTTAATATGGCCATTGAAAGTTGAAGTTATCAGCCACCTGCTCCAATCATGGTTCCAACCAGTTTCGTTACATGGCACTACCGAGTCACATTTTTTTGTATGGTCAAAAATAGCATAGACTAGTTCATAGTCCGGGAATTATGGGCTTTCTTTAATGAGATCAAGTAGTTCCAGATTTCATCTGGTGAAATGTGACACATTTGAATTATGTTTCAATGTATATTTGAGTAAAATATGATGCCAATGAATTTAATTAAAGCCAGTGAAAATATAAAGAAAACATTTTATTATTTTCTCGCATGTTTTCGTCATTATGCCGCGCCGTAGCCTCATGACGTCATGTGTAGGGGACAGTTGTGGGTGCAGTTCGCGCTCTCATCTGCAGCTGCTTTATAAACAATAAACAATATTGTTGGGGATACAACAAGAATACACCTGCGGTGCGTATACATAAACACTCACGTCTTCAATTGCAGATAAAAAAGATATGTCATTACGAGCGATCACGGCCATATTTAAGCCTTATGGTCATATATTCAGATTTGATGGGGTTTTTTCTTGCATTAATTATTATTGGGGTTCAACCATAGTCTCTGTTAAGAGCGTTATGATAGATCCTTGATATTGAGGTAAAAACCGTTAATTTAAAACCTGAATTATATGAGCTATATATATGACATATATGTAAAATATAGTATTTGTCTTGACTTAGTTAGCCAAGAGGTGTACATCTAGGCACACCCAGATGAAATAGGCAATTAATTGGAATAATGCTTTTATACAGGGATATTTTTTGTTACCAACACATTAGGGCTGTAACAAGTTAAGCAATTAGTCACGACTGATCTATTGTTGAAATGGTTATAAATTAATATAGTTATCGATTCATTCCTTTTGAGCCATACCCAGGCCAAAACATGCTAAGAAGAGGTTTAATGACACAGACAGAGCTATAATTATAACAGAATGATATGGAGGGAAATTGTATTTTTCATACAATCAATAATGTTAGATTTGGTCCCTATACAAATGTTCTCAAGTGGCATACCTGTGGCTTTGTTTTTGGCAAAATGTATGGATAATCCCTTATTTTACAGACTTCCACAACTAATCATTTAATTAAAAGAATGATCACCCAACTAATTGATTATCAAAATATTGTTAATTACAGCCCTATGCCACATAATTATACTAGAAATATAGTCTACAGAACTATACTGGAAATATCTACAAAAATTGAGCAATTGTTGTGAATGGGAGTGGATATACAATTTTAAACTATATAATAATTCTATCTGATACAAAATTTAAAGCCTTAGAAAGTACTTACATTTTACCTGCAGTCGTGTTAAAAATCACAAAAGTCTCATATAAAGTACTTTAGAAATTCAGAGTAGCACTTTAAAAAAAGAGTCTTTGAAAGTCTAATCTGTAATAATCTATTCTTTATTTAGTTTGAGCTTCAGTGAAAGATGTCTTCAAAGTCAGATCCGCCTGATTCTGGACTGAAGTCCGTCAGACGGTCCCCACGTTTCTCCCCCCAGGTATGTGTTTGTTTTTAAGCCTTTTCATTTGTCCACGCTGCACTTTATATTAATGACTGTATAACAAAGTGCACTTCCAAAATGCAAAACTGCCTAAGATTACGTATTGTCTTAACATGAAGATGAACCAGTTCCTAAAAACATCAGTATTAGAATGTGAAAGTTAACCCACCATCTTACAATTATCTAATCTAAGTTGAGAAGAGTGTTCAAGGACTGGTGTTAAAAAGACTCTTTTCAGACTTATTAATTGTTGTGCTTCATGTCTATTCATTTGCATGCCTTACACCTTAGCGACAGCACTAGTTCCGAATGATGATGGCTGCAGCTCTGCGTCTCTGTTCCGCCACGGACTTCTTGTTAAAGTCCAAACATTAGTGTGCGTCCCTTTAACGTGAGTGTTGTAGTGCGCATTTGTTATTATGTTGGTTTGTCTTTGTAGTTGCAGTTTGAGTGCATTTCGTCTAGTTTTAGGGACATTATAAGCTACTTTCGGTTCTGTTGCACCTTGTGACTGTTTAATTACGTCTCCCTAAATGGACAGCTTAATAGGCACAGTTTTACAAGTGCGATCTGTTATTAATATGCCTCTTTGGACAAACTAGATTAGACTGCATGTTGCTCTGGATTTCATTTGTATAATTCATATTTACCATATTCTTACTAGTACTCTTATTGGCAATTTTGCTGCATAAGTCTAATGACATTATGTGGTCGTGTTTTGAGTTGATTTATATCGATGCCTTTCGTGGTCACATAATTAATATTAACTTTATTTCCTTTATAGAAAACCACACACGCATAAACAATTTACCTTCAATAAAGAAGTTCTGCAACATATGGACATCTGGTCATTCTCCACCCTCACTTTAAACTATATAATTGCTGTTCTGTAGTGATTGCTAACCAACGACAATTTATTACAACTATACAGTCCTTCTTACAACTGGAAACTAACACACATAGATAAATATATAGACTGAAGAGATGTTGAAAATGCTGTGGGCAACTAGTCACAGCTCTTTCATGGCACATTTGATTTATTACAAGTTAGTTTGTTGCCTCAGTCAAGTTAAAAGCACTGTAATGATTGGTGTGTTTGCATTTTAGGGCTGCAGCTATCGATTGTCGAGTATTCTGATTTTCATATTACCTAAGAATACCATTTCTGTGTAGAACAAGTGCTGGAATTAGTTCTGTGCATTTGATGTACAGCAGTTTCACATTCTTTAAGGAGTTAAATTATCTGATTAATCAAGGCAATCAAGGGTTTTGTAAACAAAGCTTTTTTTTAAATCAATTAATTGGATTAATTAATATTTTCAGTGTGTACCAGTTATATTGTTGTGTGAACTGAGCTGTGTTTAATCAGTGAAAGGTCCAGTGTTGGATCATTACAGCCTTCTTTATGTCTTTGCTTTACACTGTTAATGTTCCACTTGGACTTTGGCCCCAGGATCTGCTCCACAGTTCATCTTATTCTGCACTTATTGTTTCTGTAAACCTGTGATTTAAAGGGAGCCAACAGTGTTGTGGACTCCACCAAAGGAAGTGCAGACGGCAAAGGAGGAGGGAGGCTTCAAGAGGCAAAAAGAAGAGGGAGAATGGAGAGAGAGCAGCGAGAACAGGACATCCACCAGAAGCTGCAGCAGCTGGTAAAGATCTGCAGACATTTACTTTAGTTCAGTGAAATGGAGTCTCTTTGTCCAACAAACTTCACACACAAGTAAATATCTCCACAAATGTTTTTGAATGAAAGCAGATACAAATATTAGTCGTCATACATAATACAGAGTTTGCACTGACTCTTGCTAAACTCCAATAGGTGGTTTGCATCAGTAATCAGTGCTTAGAAGCTACATGTGTCACAGGCCGCAAGATTGTGGCAACAAAAGCTGGATTGTAATTGTGATGACTTTACTAGACCTCTAATAGTGTATATTACATGATGTCCTTTTAAAAACTTAATCACTAAATATGTGTATCACCAAACGTGTTGAAGTTTGTAGACATCAACTTTGTATAACCTGAAAGAAAACATTGTCGAGTGTTTTGTTAATATTTTCTCATCCCTTTTCATGTACCACAGTTCTAAGCCTTGATACAGTCTTGCATTGTATTTTTTCATCTTTCTTCTGTTAATCTGTAGGATCTGTCGAGTCGATCAGTGGCAGTTGGTACTGGTGTCGTGTATTCTGAAGAATTCACCAAACATCGGAACCTCTGGGACACAAGGTAGAACTATGTTATAATATGCAATCTCCCAGATATTTATTGTATTATTATGTACTTACTTATTATGTGTGTTGTTTAGTCACCCAGAATGCCCAGAGAGAGTGCAGAGGATTGTGCAGGAATTGGAAAAACAGGAGCTGCTGAGTCGCTGCATCAGAGTACAGGTAAAAAATAAAACGAAAATCAATCATAATGGATTTCATCACGTTACCTCAGATCACAAATCACATTAGCCAGCAGAAGATTATTGTTTCAATCGAGCCAAAACGCCTGACAGTACTTCATCCGATACATATTAGCAAAAAGAAATGAACAAAGTAATGAACCGTTGAGGTGGTCAGCGGAGAAATTTCATCTTTGTTGTATGAAAATGATAATGGTAGAATATGCAAACTAAACAGGTCACATCACATACTTACATTCCTAGTGTTAAGATTAGACACCACGTTTTCAAACACATTTTCATCCATAATAAACAGTTTTTTCTTTTAATTTGTGTTTTCTTCTTTTGTATCTATAGCCACGAGAAGCAACAGACAAAGAGCTGCTTCTCATTCATTCGTGAGTATTGACATTCTGGGTTTGTTTACTTGCTTGCATAGTGATAACGATACAGACACATTATGTATCATTATTATAATTGCATAAAGATGATCATGTGTTTCTTATTGACTGCAGGCAGGAGTACGTGGATCTGATGCACTCAACCCAAACCATGTCGGAGGCTGAACTAAGACTTCTGTCAGAAAAATATGACTCTGTTTACCTCCATCCGGTGAGACACATTTAGATGCCACATACTGTTTTGTTTAGAGCTGCAGCGATATACAGTAGATAGATAGAGAGATCCTTTATTGATCCCCCATAGGAGAAATTCAGGTGTCCAGTAGCAGCCAAATAAAAAATAAGATTGATTCTAAAACCCTAACAATAGTAATAATCAGAAACAGCCGTCCAGGTCACAGCAGCAGAGATGGAGTAACCTCTGGGGAGTATGATATGACACTGGTATCAGATATCGTGCTGTTGGATTGGGTATTGGTTTGAAGATATCGGTCTGGCTGATATCTTGAGTAGGTTTGAGTTTGTTTACTGGCTGTTTTCATCCCAGAATGTCATATATACACTACATTTATCCTATAAATGCTTCACCCAACCCCCTTTTCAAAACTTGTGAAAGATTTTTTATGTGACAATTGATACTCGTATCTTGTTTTTTGTGCAGGTTTTGAAA